>PVJD01003535.1:0-160564 GCA_004026545.1 Mormoops blainvillei | reverse complement strand
GGCTGCATTTGGTTTCAGGGAATTTTTCAAGATTCTTTCAACATGTTTGCCCATTTCACGATGGGTGACTTATGAGCGCACCTGCCCACACCGCCCTACGTGTTCAGGAGTTTTTGACCAAAAATGGCATGACCCCTGTGCCCCACCCTCCCTATTCACCTGATCTCAACCTGAGTCACTTGTTTTAGTTTCCCCAGGTAACAAAAGTCCTCCAAGGGAAACATTTTGTCATCGTGGAAGAGGTGAAACAAACAAGGGCAGAAGCACTAAAAGGCATCAATCAAAATCGAAGAGTTAAAAAACTGTTTAGAGAAGTGGAAAAAAATGTCTCGATAGGTGTATTGCATCAGATGGAGAGTGCTTTGAAGGTGATTAAAGTTTACACATGTAAGAATAAATACACAACTTTTTAATAAATAAATTCCATTTATTGGGGGGGTCCCCCCTCGTATAAGGTGACTGTCTAGCAATTCACATGTGGCATTAAAATTCACATGGGCTTTGATACTGAATGTTCCATTGGTTTCTGACAACCTTATCAGATATACAGGCAGTCATCACTAGCACCATTTTGTAGATGAGAAAACTGGGCCTTAAAGGCCGGGCAGGATTAAACCTGTGACTGTGCCCCTGGGGGGTACTCTGCCCTTTCATGGTTGGCATCAGCTCCTTGGCCATCTCACACAGGCCAAACTCCTTCCTTCTCTGCCTCTCCCTCTCTTTCCCTCTCCCTCTCTCTCTCTCTCTCTCTCTCTCTCTATGAAGCAGGACACTTTACAAGAGAGAAAAGTTTCCCCATGCCCCCACTAGGCACTTGAGCCTCTTCCTACGTGTCTCATCACCAAGGAAATCTTTCCTTCTGTCTCAGACCTGCTCGGGTCCCTCTATGCGCCCTTACAGTTTTCTTTTTTTTTTTTCTTTTAAAAATAACTGTCATAAAAATGATAAAGATACAAGTATGTTCCCCAATAGAAAGTAAATGCCAGGAAACCAGAGACTGTGCCTAATTTGATGGCCACATTCGGCGATGGGGCTCATTCCCCACTATTGATCGAGCTGCTAATTATCAGGTGCTGCGCTAGCCGAACAGTCCTCTGATCGCGCACGAGGCCGTAGGAGGCTTCCTCTCCCTGAGGGGTCTGATCCGCGCAGCAAGCAACATGGAGAATGGGAAAGTATCTCAGTTCGCCCGACACTCGGATATCGTGGAATTGGTAAGGGGCCCCTGAAATTCGGTAGGCCCGGGATATCGCACTCGAGGGGGCGGACATTAGACCCCGTGGGCGAACACCTCCGCACCGGGAGGGCGACGCGCACCACTCCACCCGGACAGATGCTCCTGCTCCCAAGATTGCCCGGCTCTCGCCCTGTGTCTCGGTTCACTGGGCCGTTCATCCGCGTCCTCCGTCACATCCTCTCAAACTGGTGAAAGTGTTTCCCTGGCTTCTGTGAGGCGCCCTGGCAAAGTAATCGATCTCGGACCTATGTAGTCGGTGGGTCAGAAGCACAGCTGCTACCCCGGGCTCGCCACTGGCGTCTCAAGTGGGGGGCGGGGCTGGCGGTACAGTCCCTGAGCCCCGGACCTGTGCAGCCTGACACTATACCAGGGAGACCGCATCAGAATTGAGTGAAACCGTGGACAACCATCTGGTGTGGCAGGGGGCTGCTGAGTGTAAAGAAAGGACTCTGTGCATTTGCACTTGGTGACCAGAAGTGACAGAAATGAAGGGTTTTATATGAGAAGACATACAGGAAACAAAAGCAATAGTGAAGAGCTGGGTTTCCCCTGCACTGGAAGGAAAATCTGATTTTTTTACTGTCATATACAAGAAACTGCTTGAATGTCCATCAGCAGTCAGATGGATAAAGTATGTTTTATCCATCCAGTGGCACTCTCTACAAGAAGGAGAATGCCCTTTCTTTAACGGCACAAAAATGTGGACGAATTTCACAAACAAAATGTCCGACAGAAGCGTAGACAAAGACAGAACACTGTCTGATTCTAATAACATAAATTACAGAAACAGGTGAAGCTGCTTTATGTTGTCCAAGGGCAGGGTCACACAGGAACCCCCGAGGAAGGGGGTCAGCGCCTGAAGGAACACGAGGCGGCTCGGGGGACGCCGGCAAGTTCTGTTTCTAGCACCGAGTGCTGGGTGCAGGGCCTGTATTCAGTTTGTAAAATGCCATTGAACTGTAAACTGCTACACGCTCTTGGGTGTGTACAGGGCCTGAGGCAAAACAAACACTCACCAACACCGATCCTGTCTTTTAAAAAAATTGATACTGTGTTGATCATAAGCTTTTTACATGAAGTTTAATTTCAAAATACATATTGCATTAAAATATTATTTACTTGAATGCTGAATGTTTTGGTGCCCCCTTAAACTTTGGGCTTCAGTCAAGCGGCCTGCTGACCTCCCCGGAGGCCAGGTCCTGGGCTTCATAAACAGAGAACGAAAAGCCAAGAGGCCAGGAAACACACCAGGGCTGTGCCAGAGGCAGAGAGAGACCTCCTTTCTCTTGGAAGTGTTGTTCTTCATCAGTTCTAGATCTTTCTATACCCACTGCTTTCCCTTCTATATGGTTATACGTCATGGAATGAGTCTCACAATCTTTCACTAGCTACCTAGCCAAGTCATACATTACATTTTCATAAGGAACTAAAACAAATGAAAAACCCAAAGCACACACATAATAAACCTTCTTCCTCGAGACTTTATAACTTCAATTTGTTGAGCAAGTATTACAGGCAGTCGCTGCCCTTGTCACGCTGTAGACGTTAACTAATTCTCTCAATAATTTTATAACTGAAGGGATAATCCCTATGTTCATAATGAAGAAAGGAGAATCAAAAACACTACGTCTCCCGCAAAAACACACGGCTAGGAAATGTTCAGGCCATAAACGAGCACGGTGTACATATCTAACTTTATGGTACATTTTTTCCATTAAGCCTCCCTGACTTGACACCCCTGAAGTATAGCAGCGAGTAGAGCCAACATTGGCAGCCATGAGTGCAGCTAGTAGGGTCTTAATAAGCCAGGCTCATTGAATGTTTCCTAATCAGTTTGCTTAAATTAAGGAAGGAATGGAATTAAATTCTACCGGGTAGCAATTTTATTTACTTCTATATCCCTGATGCCTAAAACAGTGCCTGGCACTCCATAAGTGCTCAGAAAATATGTGTTAATTACATTTTTTAAATTAGAGAAACATTTGTCAAAGTCTGGTCCCTGCCATGGGAGACTCAACCAAATGTCAAAGTGAAGATTTTTTTTTTCTTTAAATGTCAGCAACTCAAGGAAATTTAGTTTGAATAAGGTCCAAGATCAGAATAGCTTTGTAAAAAATACGAAATCTATTATTCGGTTTTTTCAAAGAAATTTTAATTTTAAAGCCATCAACCATTTCCCAAGATTAATTATCTTCCTCAAGAGAGATAACAATAAAAGTCAATTATCAAAAAGAGTTGCAAAGTGTATGATTTTTAATTATTGCCTTATGTGATTTCTTTGCCTTTTCTTCAATGATAAGCTGTATTTAATGTAACGTGGCTCTTTCCCTCGACACTTTAAAAGTTTGCAAGCACTTCTGTCCCTCTTTTTGCCTTTTCTTTTAGCTTTTGGATGGCCTGTTTCTGAGGAACAGAAGCTTACGCGTCTCCTTTTCGGAAGTCAATCAGAGTGCAGGTGTTTACTAAAAACACAATGAGTGGTTGACACTTCGCAGAGCTGACATCTCCCTGACAAAATGATTCCGTCTCCTGCACATCAGTCACTTGACAGAACCAAAATAAAGCTGGCTTAATAGAGCAATATCTCATGATAAATACTTTCCCTTGAAACTTCCCATCTTTGCTTCTACACTTAAATATGGATAAATGATGTTCCTTCACTTTGATACTGTTTCTCTGAGCAGGACGCCCGTCGTCCTATGACAGCACCCCATTGAATTCACGACATTACCTAGATGTTTAAGGCAGTTTTCGAAGTCTTCTCTGTCTCATTGGATTGCCAGTTAAATCAATAAACACTGAGAGAAAGCCCAAAATTTAGATGGGCAGCTGCTTGCCTGCCTCTAAGGAAACCAGGTAACAAGATACTTGTTTTTTATCGATACTTTGTTATCTTTATAGCCCAGAGCAAAATCATGGGTTAATATCAGGATCCTTGCTTTTCTTAGCCAGTTTCACAGGTATCAGGTGAATGTGAACTCAGGCTAAGCTTCCATCTTAAGTGGCTTCTTCCCTTAGTGGAGTGAGGAGAATAACGCTTATCACTTGAACCCTTTTAGTAACACAACAAAAAGCAACTATTGGAAACAGTGCAGGCTTTATAATGGAGGCTCATAGTTCCCATTTACTATCCTACTTCTTTGTAAGTCAGCTTTTGATATCCTTTCAATGAGTTCAAGTCTTTTCTTACATAAATTCTGTATTAGTCAGCTCTTGCTCTTAAAAAAGGGGGGAAAAAAGCCATTTCCAAAACCTACAGACTTAAGAGTAGTATTCCCTATTGCTCACGAGTCTGTGGGTCATCGGGGCGGATTTGGGCGAGGTTCAGTCATGTCCACGTTCAGTGGCAGGTCAGCTCGAGGCTCGCTGACCTCGAACGACTTCACTGTATGTCTGTGGATTGGAGAGCAGTCAGTCAGCGCAATGGGGTGACTGGACTTATCTCTTGTCATCCCACGGACTCACTTCGCTTACTGACACGGCAATGGTTGGGTTCCCAGGGAGTAAAAGGAAGCATAGGTCTCAACATGGCAACTGACACGTCTGTCAGCCAGACCCAATCAGAGAGCTAGCACAGATCCAGGGGATGGGCACTCCATGCCACCTCTTCGCGGAAGGTGATTCCAGATCACCTTCTGTGGACCGTGAATACAGGGAAAGGAGAAAAAGTGATAGCCAGTTTTGTAATCAATCTATGATAAATTGAAGATCTGTCAAATAGTCAAAAATATTTGCCAGAATTTTAAAAGTTATTACGCACTTTAAAACTTTTGAGAAAAGCCATCCAATGAAATGCTTCTGTTTATACAAACTTTTTTATATCACTGATGGATTTAATTATTGGATATCTGTTCACTGGAAAGCAACACGTTTGGATTTGAACCCTTCGACCTACATTTCTATATTGATGGTATCGTTCCAAATTCATATAAAAGAATTTTTGATGGGGTTACCGTTAGATTAGAAATCTAGGGTCTTAAGTTAGCTGTATTTTGGGGTAACAGTGACAAAGTAGACTCTATTTCATATAACATCAACTTTGATGTAAAATGTGGCATGTCCCTATATTATAAAAGGCAAAGTGAATATCTTATCTGTTCAATTTGGTCCCTACCCCAGTGCTTTTTCGTTTGTCCTCAGTAAGGTCTTTATAGAGGCCTCATAAAGACAGTTCAAAACATACAAAAATAGCAAGGAATTTAGAAACAGTAATGTAAGCAAAAAATGCTTACAGCTGGTTTATAAAAACATTAATACACCTAAAGAACTACTCAAGTACGTGATATTCATCACTCAATACAAGGCAGTGTTTTTATTTTAGATTTTTGCACCGCATCCGGTACCTTTCGGAGGTTAGCATGTGCTTTTGAATGAGCTCTCTGAACAACGCACATCTATCACCGTGGCAGATTTCTCCTATTTATTTTTAACCAGTAAATAGTCTCATACTCTGTTGGCCAAAAGAGCCTGGCATTTTATAATTTAGCAGCTTTTATTCTTGTTTACATAGGCTGCAGCATTTTCTGTCCATTTATCCTTCGGGGAGAGGTTATTTTCAAATGAAAACTATACTATTATATTAATGGATGAAAAATAGGGGAATAACATAATTTCACATGTGTTGTTGAATATGACGCGAACTTAAGTAAAATATGAGAAATGACACTAACCTCCAGGTTCTGACTACCTCAAAATGGAGACACAAGAAGCCAATTTATTGCAGGGAGTTGAAGAATGAGAGAATTATTTAAACAAATGCTTAAAAACTTAATTACTGCTTTCTGTATTTCAGTCATTTTTTACTTCCAGTGGGCCTGTAAAAGCTTCAAGTATTACTATTGAATTTTTATGGTTCGCTACCATGAGAAGTAATTCTATTCAATGTATGATAAATTTTTATTTTTTATTTTATTTGCTCCTCGGAAATCAAGTCATCGGCAAACGACAAAACAAACTTGCGATGGGGTGATATAAACTGTCTACAGACAGGGGAGACAAACTCAGGACATCATCATCCCTACCGCCATCACAAACCTAGGCCTAACTGAGGATTTTTAGTGGAAAAAAAAAAAAAGGAATATATCTAGAGAAAAATGCCAGTGGAGCTCTCTTGAAAACCTTTAACTATGTTTTTGCAACATTGTCAAGAGTATACTTACACAATAGTTACAAAGTGTTTCAAATAGTTACCAAATTTATGCTGAAAACAGTGGAAATACTGTTATTACTATCATTATTAAAATTATTACTATCTTTAAATTATTTTGCATTGTTAAGACTTTTATGATGTTCAACTTCTTGCAAAAGTACCATGAAGGGCGTTTTACTTGGTCTAGCCATAGCTTTGTTTACTCCCATCCACATATATGTTAAAAAAATTTTTTTTAACTATGGTTATTGATTATAGAGGTTGTGGGGGCAGAGAGAGACAGACAGGCAGCTGTGTAAGAGAGAAACATGGATTGGTTGCCTCCCGTACGCACCCCAACCAGGGATCAAACCTGCCCTGGTATGTGCCCTGACTGGGAACTGAACCCCCAACCTTTTGGTGTACAGGACAACGCTCCACCCAGCTGAGCCACACCGGCCAGACCCCCATATAGATGTTGTAACTGAGGCTGATGTAAGCAAAGTTTCCCAAGTACACTCTAATCATAAAGTAGCCCATGAAGGGACCAAACAATATCACATCTTTGGCTAACGCTCTCTGAGCTCAGCTACTTTCAAAGCCCTCTCACAAATTTCCGAGTCTGACACAGAACTGGAGTTTTCTTTTCAAAGCAAACAGGGACACTCTGCGCCCTGCGCTTGGCTGCGGTATTTACTTTGGCAGTCAGAGCTGTATAAAGACCCACAGGCAGGGACGCCGCGGGTCCCCCATTCAATCTCTGCCATTGTCCCGCTTCAGCTTCACAAATAATCCTTTCTCCAGGATGAAAAATGAGACACCAATGTGCTGCCCTGAATCCTTTAAGAGTCTACCACTGGCATGTCTCTTAGGTGGAAGGATCTGTAAAAGAAGAAACCGTGCTTATTGAACTTGCTTCACACAGTCCGTACAAGGAAGCAGAGCTAAAAAAGATACTTAATCAATACTGACTAAGGATGATAATTTGAGAGGTGAAGGAAAATCCATGAGGATTTCCTAGGAAAAGCCTGAACCATCAGAAACAAGATATCAACTTAGAGCTTAATCTGTTATAACAAATTTATAAGAAAATTATTTTCTTAAGTACTGCACTATCAAGTCAGCATTTTTTTTTTAATACCGGAGCAAGCTGAGCATCGCACTTATTGCTTGAAATATAAATGTTATTAAGACACCCTTCTCCTCTGGAGGAGCGCTCTAACGGGGGAACGGTCTATGATGGCAATTTCTGATATGCTTATATTTTAGTATATTCAAAGGAAAATAAGAGAACATAACTTAAACATAAATATATCATTAAAATCATAAGTCTAAGCTGCATGTAAATCAGATCAAGGCAATTGCTTTATGTGCTACTAATTTGACATAAAAATGCATGAATCCATTAGAAAATGTATATATTTTTATATTTTTAAAATGGTGTTGAGAACACTTAACAAGAGATCTAATCACTTAACAAATTTTTATGTGCAAGATAATAATGTTAACTATAAGCACAGTGTTACACAGTAGGTCTCCAGAACTTAATAATCTTGGGTAATTTAAGCATATTTTCTTTCAACTTACAGTGAAAAGAGAGCCTTTGAAATCAAGGACAAAAGTGTTAATACAAATAGCCAAATATATACATCAATAAGTGCTTTAAAGAATTAACAAAAATATGCATTTTGCATATTTAAAATAATAATCTATTAACCAGCATGCATGAGGCTTCAATAGTTTGAGCATCAGCCTTCCATATTTTTTTCAGGGCTTCTCTCACACACTCCGTAGCCATCACTCCCAATGCAGCCTGGCCTATGTGGACACAGGATATAATTCTACAAAGATCACACTGGCCTGTTATCTTTCAAGACAAAAATTTTCAAAACCATATTTTAGCAACATCTTGGTAAGGTGAGGATTGTGGAGTAACTTGAACCTTCTCAAAGATGAGGTCCATGGTCATATTCTATACGCCTTCCTTTGCTTAGCGTAAGACTTGCTCTTCTCCCTCATGTAGTTGGTTGACTGTTCACTCTCGAGAAAAACAAAAGAAAAAATGTCTCCCTGTCTGTCTTTCTATATATGATGGATAATGTAATAATATGATATAATAGCCCTGGGTGGTGTGGTTCAGTGGATTGAAGTGTAAGCCTGTGAACCAAAGGGTCGCTGGTTCGATTCCCAGTCAGGGCACATACCTGGGTTGCAGGCCAGGTCCCCGGTAGAGGGCGTGTAAGAAACACTGATGTTTCTCTCACTTTCTCCTCCCTTCCTCTGTCTCTAAAAATAAATAAAATCTTTTAAAAATTATATTTCATAGCACTGCATTAATAACTTTCATATGATTTCAATAAATTTATAAATTTTCTCAACAATAAAAGTTCAGATGAAGTTTCGGTTGCATAAAATTGAATTGTGCCAAATAATATTAGCTGAAACAAAAGTGTTTTCCTCTCATGCAAAATGAGTCTGAACATTGTCCGTCCAGGGCTGGTGTGCTGGCTTTACTGTGATTCCCGGCACTGAGGCTGGGTCATTTTTCTGCCCTGACACTCAGCACTTTAAGTCTATTTTCAAAGTCACTACATGGTTCAAGATGAACAATACCAGTCATTCCTCCTTTTCTTTTTTTTAAAAATCCTCACCTAAGGATATGTTTATTGATTTGAGAGGGAGAAAGAAATGGAGAGAGAAACATCGATGTGAGATAGAACATCAATTTGTTGCCTCCTGTACATGCCCCGACCGGCATCGAGCCCACAACGCAGGTATGTGCCTTGACTGGGAATCAAATTTGTAACCTTTTGGTGTATGGGATGATGCTCCAATCAACTGAGCCACCTGGCCAGGGCAACAGCAGTCATTCCTTGTGTGAGGAGCCGTAGCAGAAAGGAAAAAAGTAGAGGCAAAGAGATCTGCTCCCACTTGGGTCAGAACCATTAATCTTTAACCTTCACAGAAATCTCATGAAACATTTCTGCTTATAGCACATTAGCCAGAACATAATTTCTTGACCACACTGGGAAAAGTGGCACATTTTACCCCTGAATAATATCAGAGTTGTGTTCCTAAAATGGAGGTAGATAATGAAAAAAAAAAGAAAGAAAGAAAGAAAAGAACTTGGTGATAGACAACTAGCTGACTCTGTCCCAAGATACTTTGTCCAAGTATTCAAGAGGAGGCAATGAAGTTAAACCTTTAAATTCAACGGCTCTTTTCTCTGCTCATTCATTCTTTCAGGCAACCAATGATATTATGGGTTGTTGTTGTTGTTTGTTGTTGTGCTATATACCATCCTAGGTGTAAGCATGCAACGTCTACCAGTTAAACATGGTGCTCGCTTTCACACTGTTTCCAGTGAAGTAACGGAGCTTGATTTGGGAAAGGGAAAATGCACTGTGATGTGACATGGTCTATGGGAGGGCAAGGATAGGTCTATTGATAGCAAGTAGAAAAGACCTATTCAGTGTAGATTCCAGTTACTCTTGGAAAGCTCTGGTTGATTAAAAGGTAAGATGATTAGGAGTTGGCCAAGTGAGATCAGGAAATGCAAATGAGTTTTTGGCACAGGGATAATTCATGGGACAGCTGAAGACCACAGAGATCATGGCATTGGAGGGATTTAAAGTTCAACGTGACTGCTGTCACAAAGAATGTGACAATGTAGATAGCAACAGAAAAAGCAGAGATGTACACAGGAGTTAGTGAACCTTTAAGATATCTCGATTTTTTTTTTTTTTCAGAGTAAGAGGAGTCACTGAATGATGCAAACACAAGAATGACTGGATCAGTTTTCGGCTGACATATGTAAGAGTCTAGAACCAATGTGTAGTAGAATGGGTCCACTAATTAAACACCTCACATGCTTTTCCATATTCTCTTCTGTAAATAAGATGATCATATTTCATGAATCCAAATTTAGAAAACATCATGAAAACAGTTGAAATTGTATCTGTCTTAGAAAACATAGGCTCACTTTTCTATATTTATTGAAGGGCTTTACTTCACATGACATGTGTACTATTTGAAATCACACATAGGATTTATCACCACTCCTAAACTTAATTTAGTTTCAAAAATAATTTCCATGTCGTTAATGAGTTTTGTAAATCACCTCTGAGAACACACAGACTAATATTCTTTGTGAAGCTACTGAAAGAATGATACCGATGAAAAGGAGCTATGCTAATGAGTGAATCGTACTGGAATATTCTTTTCACTGTATGTTTTTCATTATTTTAATCAAGCAAGTGACAAAGAGAATCCTCATACTTATTGTGCAAAAACAACAACAACACCTGCAGAAAAAGGAGGACTGGGACGGGTAACAAATGTAAAGCATCGAGTGTGTTAAAATGAGCAACATTTTATGAGGACTGAAAATAGTTCCTGAACACTGCAGCAGAAAGCATCTATACTGTCATTCATAACAGTTAAGCATGTAATTATGATAGACCCTGAAATCCGGTCAACATAATCCCTGTCTCTTAGTTGTCTGGGGTTAAAAACATAAGAAGAAAAAAATTATGATTTCCTTAGAAAATATTTTGTTCAGAGAGAATTATTAATCAGAGAAAAAATGTCTTAAACTGAAAGAAAAAAGTGTTCTCACTAAAGTGGAATAATTTTTATTAATTATTCCCATTGAGACTTCCTCTGTGACACAAAAACGTACATGCTTATATGCCAGATAATTATAATGTCCCCAAGAGTGGCACATTATGAGCCTTATTTAATGTCTATTCTGGTATCATGGCATCAGAGCTATTTTGAAAAGAGTCCTTACTTTATCTTTAAGAAATGATAAAAGAGGTAGACATCAAGGAAATAACTAATGATTTCAGAAAACTCAGCTACCAAATGTGAATGGTTCTTAGCAGTTTGATATAAGAAAGGTACTTAAGTTTAGATTTGCCCATGCTCATCTCACTATGTGACGTTGCACCAGCTGCATATCAGATAATCCTCTAGTCTCTCACAGACAGCCTTTGTCTCTTGGGGGGGGGGGGATAAAAAATATATATATATATAAATAAAGAACACTGATGCCACCTCCCTTAATTTATCAATTTCCTTTTCATTCCCTCCTAAATAGTTAAACTACGCTTGGAATCTGAAAAGTTCTTAGATGTATTCAGATCCAAAGCATTATTAGGAATCTTTAGCCTGATATGGGAACTGGAAAATAAGATTTCCATAACTTGCAAACCCCCAAACTGAAATTCTGATGCAAACAGTTGGTAAAGGAGCTATTTTAAAGCATAAATCTTGTGAATATGCAAACCTTTATATATTCACCTTCTATCTTCTTTGCAATCCCAGTATGAGGTACACCAATAGGAGAGTAAACATTCTATGTTCGAGGAAACGCAGAAACGTGGATCGATAGGCTATCGAAGCAGTTGTTTAGGACCCTTTTGCAATAAGCACAACTCAATAAATTTAATTTTTTTCATACACATTATTAATATATTTCAGTCACTTTCTTTTTAGAGACAGGGGAAGGGAGGGTGAAAGAGAGGGAGAGAAACATCAATGTGTGGTTGCCTCTTGCATGCCCCCTGCTGGGGACCTGGCCTGCGACCCAGGCATGTACCCTGACTGGGGATGGAACTGGAGACCCTTTGGTTTGCAGGCCGGCGCTCAATCCACTGAGCTCTACCAGCCAGGGTATTTATATATATTTTCAATGATGATTAAAAAAACAAAAAAAAGAAATTTTTAATGTTGACTGATTTGACTATACCAGGTCCTTTCCTATCGTTGAGTCTATAGGACAAAGACATAAGGAAATCTCTCACAGCAGGGACATTTTAGAGCAAATTAAATCCATCAGTATCTTCATCTATAAGAAGACAATTAAACATTTTCTCAGATAATTTCTAGTATTCTAGTTATCCAAACTACGTAGGTTGTGTCTAGGAATGTACCGATTTCTGCTGGGTTATCCCAATTTGTTGGCATTGGGACTGGCTTTATTATATCCAGTGTCCCAGTACATGTCTGACTGAATATGAAAAACTATCCTGGGAATTTATCTGAGTCTCTCTTGAGAAGTTTGGTTTCTTTGTGGAATTGAAGAAATCGTCTCTCCTGCTCTGGGTATAAGTGGAATCTTGGCAGAAGAGTTCTTATCTGGAACTTGACAATTAATGGTTTTAGGAATATTAACCCACAAATTACAAGTCAAGCTTTTGACAAACAGCTAGGCAACGGTTCTTAGGTTCTAAAACTAAATATTAGATATTCCCTAAAAGATAACTAATGTCTGACTTGTGGTATTTATTTAAAACATCTGTGAACATTCACATGAAATGACAAAAGCAACATTTATCTTGGGCTTTCTCTACACAGCCAAGGAAATGAAGCAACGGAATGCTCATACAATTCCTGCACTGAGTTTTAAAAGTAAACTTGGATTGCTTATAAATCCCTTAAACCATAAAGTATGCTCTAGGCCCTTCTTTCCAAATGCTGAAATAATTATTTTTAAAAGAATAAAAGTTCATTCTAAAGGGCAAAGTCATTAGGATAAGAAAAGTGATATACAAGCTGGCATCGGGAGCTGGGCAGCAAAAGGCACTGTGCTGAGGGAAGGACAACCAGGTATGCGCACAGGACTTCAGAATCTTTTGGGGCTGGGGCTGGGGCTGGGGCCGGGGCTGGGGCCATGGCCGTGAAGGCGGGAGCAAAACCTAGACATGAGTCTCAGTGTCCACGAATAATGTCAGTTCGGATGGGGTGGAGCCTGGGGTAGCATTAGAACTATAGCCCCTGATACGAGTCTAAAGAAGGCAGTCATTTTTGAAGGGATTCAGCATCAAAAGACTGAAGAAGTCCCACTGACCTGGGCATTTAGGTATAGCCACTATTCTTACCTTTCTCTAGTGCAAATCAAATAAAGGCTGATTTTTATACCTCTGAAAAATAAATTCTGTTAATGTATCCACTGACATGCATGTTAGCTGTATCTCTTTCATTCTTCTCGCCTCTTCAAGAGAGCGCCATAGCAATGAAAGTGTGAGGGGGTGGCATGAAGGTCTGACTCCCCTTTGTATTCATGTATTACAAAAAGAAATAATCTCCCATCGGTACTGTTACCACTAATCATCGCATTTCTCAACATCCACCTCGCTAATGATACGGAAGTTGTAAATCTTTAAAACACAAGAAAAACACTTCTGTTGGAAGAGCTACCACAGAGGTGGCCAATTAAAAAAGAGCAAAGGAAGATCCAATAACTGAGCATGGTGCTGGCAAAATCAGAGGAACTTCAGCAGGCAAAGTGCAGTTACTTCTTCTGAGGTAAAAAGAATTTTGTATGTTTCAAGTTATGCATGTTTCATCTAGATCGCCCTGGTTGGATCAGTGCAGTGTCTGGAAATGTCACCATAGCATTGTCCAGATACATCTGGTAGAAAGAGCCTTTGTACGTAGCGAGAACATAGTGGGATCAAGAAGGAGAGTTTTAAGCAGGTATCTGAAGGATGAATTTAGGAAGTACAGCAGTGAAAGGGCTCTGACAAAGGAAGCCCGGTGATGGCAGAGACTCCGGCACACGGCAGGGGCTAATAACGACATGTTAAATATGAAACCTCAGAATTTAAAAACCCAACAGAGGCAACAGAATTCCTACAGCAGCCAATTTGTTTGCATTCTGGAGAAACTAAGCTTTTTTAATGATTTCTTTTTCCCCCTGAGGGACTTACAAAGCCATAGTTCAAAACTTAGACTGGAGCATAGATTGGCCACTTACTTAGTCAATGAACTTGAGCAGATTATTTCAGTTCTATGAGCCTCACTTTCTTCGGCAATAACCAACAGCTGCTTTAACTTCTAACATGTATGTAAAGAGCTTACCAAAGTTCCTGACACACAGGAAGGATTCAATAAATAAAAGTTGTAGTGTCGATGCATGAAATTGTTAATAGAGCCAAGGGCAGGATTTATGTCTCTTGCATCCAACGCTATTTATACCTCTATCAAACTATTATTTATTGACTGTTCACACATGACACATGTCAACTGCATGCATGTTATTCTTAATATTACACCATGCACCTGAAGATCAATTTTCTATCAGAATTGGTGTATAACATTAAAAGGCACTACAACCAGCTCATTTTTTTCAGTAATATTCCTATTATAATTTCTGATCATTTCAATTCATCAATGCTAAAGATAATTTCCTCCCCTCATAAAATATTAACATCCTTTTTGGTGTGACTAAGAAATGTCTTCAAGCAACTTCTTCCTGTCATTAATTAAAATAATGAGTAGTGTAATATTAAATGTGTAATTCTCTGCCAAGCCCTCAGGTGTTTGCCAAGAAGTCCCTTTCTACCAAAAACATCTGGAAAATAACATGGTAAACAAGAAAGCTGATACTTTAATACACTACAGGGTAATCCCCAAGTCTAGGTAGCAAAGTGCCAAACTGGCAAAGCTTGTTCGCCTGGCATGGTGCCACGGCTTCCTCATTTTTCTTTTATGTGATGGATGAGGATTTTGCTCAGCCCCTTTTCATTTTCACTGCCTTACTTATCCAACAAGAAAATGACAACAAACACATTCTAACACAGGTTAGCTCTTCTACTTCCAACAGATAGTGCCTCACACAAACGCAGCGGTCGTAAATATTTTAGTTACTCCGATAGACTCGGGAACAGCCGCAGTTAGTAAAAATAGTTGCGTGACTCCTGCCCCGGCGGTAAAAGTGAATTGCTGGTTTTATGTCCTCTGCGAGATGCATTTTAACGGGCATTCGGGTCCCTTCTCAAGAGCCTGGAGTTCTTGCCTTACTTCCCCCCTCCCTCAACTTCGTGTTTCAAGATGTTGAATAGTAAGTATGTTACGAGCTCGAGGCCTTAAAACTCAGTCATCGAACACTTTGTGAAATGAGCTAATGGATTTGTTCAGGATGTTACTGTGCCGACTCCCAGCCACACGATGTTTTACACTTTGCAAAAGACTCTCATATTCTCAACACCTTTGATCCTCAGACGTCTACCAGGAAGGATTAATTTGCCCACTTTCCTGCTGAGCAAATGAAGCTCAGGAAGAGAACAGATTCCTCCCAAAACCGAGAAACAGAAAAAACCCACGTGCTTATTAAAATGTGAAACTTGAATAAGATCATCATTCTACATATTCGATACACATAAGTGGAAAAACAAATTCCAGGAGCAGGGAAAGGAAATAGTAAATATATGGAAACAGCATATAGACTTTCGCATTGTATTCAAATGTTGTTCAACCATCAACTCTCAGGTAAACTGTCTTTAAGGAAAATGAATTTATTTTTATTTGACAGAAACAAAAGAAGTCTTCAGTGATATTTTGCCTGGGGGTTAGTGGGTGAGAAATATTTAAATATGATATGAAAGCCTTTCCATGTACTATTTTCATTGTCTTCTTCAACGTTCTGGCAGTATTTCTCTCTCTTACACGGTCTGGACCTTTTCCCTTGCAGTTCGAGTCTCAGATAATTTTTGAAAGCTGTACGGCAAAAACCATGACCTCGTGTTTTCACATAGTGCAATACATCTTTTAAAAGTAATTTTTCCCTCAACGATAAGAGACAAAACTCAGTGTAGAAGGTTCCAGTGAAAGAAGAGGAAACAGGCCCAGGACCGGTCACAGTCTGCATTCCTGCCAATGGACGGCCACTTCGCTGACCTTTCTCCCCCGGCCATGCACCTCACAAGAAAACCGTCACAACCCCCCACAGCCCACGAGGTGCATTCTGCACTCCTCGGCAAGGGCGCCAGGCTGCCTTCCGCTCCGTCAGCCGCATGTTCAGCCTCTTCCTCCAGTCTTGCCAAATCTATGCATGAAGCCTGCTCAACCACTCTCCTGAATCGCCTTGGTCCTTTGTACAGAACATGGCCTTTCTTTATGTCTTATATAATGCTCTCTAGGGAACGTTATTTGGACTGAAGGCCATTTATTGGGGCCTGTTCTCTGGAATGAAACGAAGGGAATAAGAGAAGCAGAGGTGTGAAGCCTTTGAAACAGAAACCTTAATTACTCTCATTCCGCGTTGTCCTGAATTAAAGGCAAAGCACCCAGGACGTTGCGCCCTAAACCGGCCTGTCGTTGAATGCAGTGTGACTCTGAGGAGCAAGAGTAACCTTGGACAAGGCATTTCCCTACGCCTGAAAGCAAGTCAGAGAGAGAGAGTCAGCTGTGAACTGTCAACAGCCAACACGCCCAGTCGATGGAAGGAGGAATGGTTTGGTCCTAAAGGGCAGACTGGGTAGGACAGCACAGCGTCCACATCAGCCCGGAAAGCCATTCTATGTTCTTCCCTACCTGAGACAAACCCGATTTATCCTTCAAACTCCAAGCCAAATAGCACTGCCTCTGTGAATCCTCTGCAATCACTCACTACAGTTATTCTCACCATCACTGTCCCATTACATCATATTTTATGTCTCCAACATAATATTTATCACAAGCCTCACCCGTCTGTGAGCACCATGGTGATAGGCCCGTATCTTATTTATTACTCTCTCTCCAGTGCCCGGCACAGCACCAGGCTATAGCAACTAATAAATACTGAATTAAGAGCCCACACCAAGCCAGCAGCACGCGGGGGCTCTTCTGAGTGATCCCCTCCTTCCAACCTTGTTGCTGCCGTGAAAATCAAGCCACCTACATGTATAACTTGAGAAGATCTGCTGATGCTCTGCCCTGAGGTCCTTGCAGAAAACATTTTTGTTGAGGAAGGATTTATAGTATTTACACCCAGAGGAGGAAGTGAGGTAAAATAAGAGAGACAGTTGCAGGAGGGATTGCATACAACTCAAAATTAAATGAACTGCATTCCAACCCAGGCACTGCCTGGTTCTGTTTGGGAGATCTGAGAGGATATGAGCTCTCTGTGTACTATGGTTTCTTAGGAAATTAGGGGGCGTGATTTCATCACAGAGTGCCTGAGCTCACAGGGGACTTGTAGAACTTCTAATCCTTACTCTTCGTCACCAGAACGAAGTGAAAAAGACTACAGGAGCTTTACGAAGAAGTGCCTTTTTAGAAAACCAAGTTTTAGTTATTTACAGGTGAAATGGACGTGTGCATCAATCTTAGGCAAAATACACTGAGTAAAAGAGACAACGGTAAAAGAAAAATGAAGTTCAAAAACTTTGGGCAAATGCCTAAGTCAGTTCATATGCGCAGGGGTACAACGTAAAACCAAAGACTAACTATTCCGGTATACCTAAAATTATTCTTACGTGCACCTTTGTACCCTAATAATGTCTCCTAGAAACCTCCTCATTGTTTTATTATTTTATCTGTCTCCACTGGGTCTGGGCAAATCTGTGGAAAGATGGACCAGCCCATGTTCTTATTAGATATTTCTCAGCACCCGTTTTTGCTGTCAGCCAAAGATATTTTGGAGATCAACTAGAATATTCTATGTTTAAATACCAATGATAATTTTTGAATTTTGTTTTTTCTTGAAGAGGTACACATCCATGGTTTTAGCATTTTAGCAGAGGAATTGGTGGTAACTTTAGAGTAGAGAAAACTCACTATGCTTCAAGTAACTAAAGTTACTATCACCAATATTAGGACTAATTGGCACCTTGTATTTTATGATACGAAGCACTGAAAACGATCCACCACTCCCTCTGTGGTGTTCCTCTCAGGAAGGCAAATATAGGAATCTAATAAGAGAACTTAGACAAGCCCATATTTAGGACATACATTGGAATAACTATCTAGTACTCTTCTAAATTCACTGGGTCAATAAACGTAAAGAAGGATTAAAAAGCTGTTCCAAATTAAAGAGAATAAAGACACATGAACACTGAACATGAGGTGTGATTCTAGATTGGATCCAGGGACACCTACGCAAATCGTTCCTGGGAAAATTCACCAAATTGCAAAATGGTCCCTAGTGTACATGCCAAATAAGCAAGTGTCACCGTATGCATAATGTCTGTGTGACTTTTGGCACAATGTCTACCTGGTTGCGGCCTCTTATAAAGTAGTCAAAGGACACCCGGGATACCTGGTTCCGTCTGATAGCCCGGCACAGTGGTTAAGGGCGTGGGATGGGGCTGATGGTCAAAAGTAGCTGACCTTTGGGGCTTTTCAAAACGAGAAGGAGAAAGTATCAGAAAAGGACAAATATAACACTTAGCAATAACGGGTTCTGAGCTGAATGTAATTGTTAAGAGAATAAATTAAATCTAAATGACAGGAGAGGAAGTCAAGGATCCTAATTTCAGGAAATCCTGAAAGTAACAGAAGCTGGGAAGAAATGTTGTAGGAGTGTGGATCTATAACTTTGAAGCAGGGAGAGGCTTGTAGCCTAGCAGTGCCCTTGGGGCTGATTTTATGGGATGACTACGAGGCTTGAAGTTAATAAAGCAAAAATGTACAACAGAAAGAGGTGACAAGTGAAAGCAGGAACTGTCACATGGCTCTATAACATGTGGGCAATGTGACAATTTCGACATGTCTTGGAAGATATGCAAAATTTTACATATTCACTATTACTCAACAGTTATTCGTTGGACACCAATTACGCTTTGGGTCTTGACGTTGAAACAGAAAGTTAAATATATTTTTAGAGTTCATTAAAGATAACCTATCAAGCACACAAGCACACTATTGTTTAGCAACAAGCTTATTTGACCATTTACCATAGTTGTTTTAGAAAGAACATGGAACAGACTGACAACTGCCAGAGCAAAGGAGAGGGAATGACAGAAAGAAGGGGAAAGGATTAGCAAAGAACATGTATGAATGACCCATGGACATGGACAATGGTATGGGGGTTGACTGTGGGAATGGGGGGGTAGGCTGGGCAGAAGAGGGTAAGGGGGATGATTGGGAGAGCTGTAACAGAATAAACAAGAATAAAAACTAAGAGAGAAGCACTTACTATTTTCCCTGTGTTTAAAGTAACTTGACAGTTGTTTAGCATCCTTAAGTCCTCTCTGAAGTCAGAATATAAAAAAAATATTTTTAAATACTAGTAGTTATTGCCATATTGCTTGGGACTCTAAATTTAAATAGCTCTCCGATCTCCTTAAGAGATCTTAGTTCACAAAACTTCTTTTATTCTGGTCTCTTTCTGTCTTTCTCTTTCATTCTTTTCTGCCACTTTCACTTTTAGAAAATAATCATTAACGACTTCTTTCATCTTTATAGAGTTCTACATTCCCTTTCTTCTTCAGAGTGAATGGCTTATTTAAACAACCCAATTCTGCCTCCTGTCACTTCTTAGATTGGTGTCACCCAATCTTTCAAGCTTCAAATTAAAGATCGTATTCTCAAGGAGGACTTTTACGACCTGTAGACTGTGTCCTCCTCCTTTTCCTCATGTTCCAACACCACCTGACACTCACTGCATGTTTCATGTTTAACAAGCAACGACTTGTTAAATTTTGTCTTCCACACTAGGATATAAATGATGTCAAGGCAGGTACTACCACCTTAGTTGTTTTATTCACTGTGTCCTCATTATCACTTGGTGTCACATGCCAGAATTTAGTATTCATTTGGGTAATGATGACTAAATAACTGAACAAATGGATGAGTAGATGGGTAGATAAAAACATGAATTTATAAATGTAAATCTACCAGACACCAATAATACTCTAGATTATGTGGAGGTAGAATAGAGCAATGAATGGGGTTTGGCCCTTTAAGACATGGAAAATTTATATCAAGAGCTATGTATGTACAAGACTAACGCTAAGTCAGGAGACTAAAACATATGCTGTTTTAAAGGGTATAAGCAAACTGTTGAGGGGGGTGCAAAGGAGAGAATGAGTACCTAGGAGCGTCCGGCAAGGAATCACAGGGGGATCGAATCTGAATTCGGTCTTGAAGAAAAAATAAGACACTGATAAACAAGATGGGGAGGGGAAACATTGTCCCAAGCTGCAGAGCTGGGATGTCCCACCTGCAGGCCACAGGCTGCATGCAACCTAGGATGGCCACGAATGCAGCCTGACACAAAGCCGTAAAGTTATTTAAAACATTATGAGATTTTTTGTGTGTGATTACATGTCACAGTGTATTTAATATGTGGCCCAAGACAAATGTTCTTCTTCTAGTGTGGCCCTGAGATGCCAAAAGGTTGGACACCCCTGGGAGGATTGGTCATAGATGACACAGTCAGACCTATGTAGTCTGTTTAGGTTTTGCTGGAGTGGAGTTCTACGGGATGACTTAATCAGGAAAAACCTGGGCGTGGAGCAGAACATGGATGGTTTTGGCGGTGAGGCTAACGAGCTCAGAATTCAGTCTGCAGGAAACAGGGATCCATAAAATACTTTTGGGGAAATTAATCCGTTTTTTAAGGACAATAAGTAGTAGTAAAGCAGAGAGTTCCCTATTGAGACTGAAACCAACCAAATGAAATAGGAAGGTATTTAAACAACGATGGCCAGGAATGATGACAAATGTCATGCCACATCAAAAGAACCCGTTAATAGAAAGTTTATATGCATTATTATACTTGAATGGCCATTCTCAATGTCATTGTAATAGACACCATAATATACATAACGGCTTAGACGTAAGATTGATGCACTTATAGAAAAAGCACCAAATTGAATTTACTAAAATTTATATCCAAAAATCAAATTTGAAAGGAGGCATATATTCAAACACAGATTAAGGCAGCTGAGCTCATTATAGATATTTACTTGCTAATTAGAGCGGTACTAAGTTTATACCTCTGTCTATGGTTGATACATAGGAAGGTTCTACTATATCAAAATTTGCCTTTAATACTATAATAACTTGTTTTGCAAATGTTAGCCCATAAACTAAAATGACATGTTGCATTTGCAGCCTGAAAATTTTAGTGACATATATATTGATTTGGAAATGTATTTATTTAGCTTTTGATTGTACATGTTTTCTAGCTTATTGATGGGGGGTTACTAAAGAGAATGTGATTGAAATGGCTGTTTATTCTGAGGTCCTGGTTGTTGGTGTCTGTGTGTTAGATCCTGATTAAGCTGCAGCTTGTGTTAACCTTGGTGAATGTGTATCTTTCCCCTGATTTAATGGCAATTGCCTGCAGCCTCGATCTGCTTCTAGTGCTCGACAGCTTATAAAAAAAAAAAACCCAACACAAAAGCACTAACAAACCAGAACCAAAGTCAGCTTGGGAGGGGGAGGGGAGGAGGAAGCGAGACGTGGGAGATTCTCACCCTCCTGGGTTTCACGGACTGATTGCTTGTGTCCCTCCCAAAGGCGTATGTTGAAGCCCTAACTTCCAGTACGGTGGTATCTGGACGTGGGGCCTTTGGGAGAAAATTGGGATGTGGGGATGATGGGATCGGGTGCGGGGTGCAAGGGATAAAGGGGAGAAAAAAAATGAGGCAACGGTAATAGCATAATCAATAAAACATACAAAAAATAAAAATTGAATTAAAAATAAGTAAAATAAAATAAAATTGACTGTAAAAAAATACAAAGTATAACGGAAGAATTCAGAGAGGGGCAAAGTGGTCAAATGATTATTTTAATAAATAGTATATTAAAAAATTTTCAACTATTGTACATTTTAAGGAAGTTTCACAAAAGGATAGGCATACACACACACACACACACACTTTTATATGCAGAGGATATCACCGTAAAGACTAAAAGGACATTGAAAACTTGTTGCCTCTTGGAAAGGGAATGGAGGCTGGAGGATGGCAGGTGAAGCAGGGTGATATTTCCCTTTCACTGTCCATGCTCTTGTAGCTGTTGAAGCTTTTATTATTTTTGTTTGTTTTACTACATACGCGTATTACTTATTCCCTTGGTAAAGAGAAACAATAATAAAGTTAACTTTTAAATTCTAAAGAAAAAAACAAGGAAATTAGGTTCGGATGGAGTGACGAGGACGGGATCCGCATGATGGGATCAGTGCCTTTATGAGAAGCGGGAGAGGGAGAGAGAACGGGCACCAAGACGAGGCCGTGTGAGCACCAACCAGGAAGGCAGCTGTCTGCAAGCCAGAAGGAGGGCTCTCGCACGGCATCGAGTCTGCTCGCACTTTGACCTTGGACTTCCCGGCTCCGGAACTCTATGAATGAATTAAATGCCTGTTGTTGAAGCCATCTAGTCTACGGTGTTTTGTTATAGCTGCCTGAGCTGACTAAGACAGTGGGATATTGTATATCATGTTAACCCATGTTTCCCTTTCCCAAAGCTGTCTTTGTCCCTTTAATAGCTAAGTATTTTGTTTTTATCAACAGAACAAGCTAAGAATGTGATGGTCAATGGCAACCGGTTTTCTAAAACTGTTACCAACTGTAAAATGGAAGAATAGTTTAATTAACATATACCAAATTAAGACAAAACAGCAAAAATGTTTCCTTCAGTCTCTGATGCTTCAAAGTGTGATTAACAGAACAATTGTTTGGGGTTTCCAGTAGCTCGTATGCTCTCCTAATAGGGTCTCGTCATTGTCCCGTCTACGCCTGTGTCTTGTGGAAGCTTGTCTATGAGAATGGCACAGGCTAGACAGGTGAAAGGGACATTGTTCACTGTGAGAAATTCCTATATGAGGTTGGGGGAACGGCGCAGTCAAGGTGGGGAATAACCAGAAAAAATGTAGAGAGAAGTTAAGGTGGAAACGGAGGCAGAGGCTCCTAGTGGTAATTACGGAGAGTGAAAAAATTAAAAAGGATAAATGAGAAGCATCTAGCTTAGAAACCAGAGGGTTTAGATGCAACACAAATGGGATTTAATGGACTATTCTCAGAGAATAGTCAAACAAGACTGTAAACTATGGGTAGGCCAGAATTTCCCACAAACATGATGTTTTCCTAGTACATGGGAGCTCAACCCACATTTTCTCATAAAAGAATTGCTGAAATTATGATAATTTTTTTCCAAAAAATAACTTGGCAGTCCTGACCATCCCCTCCCCCATCCTTTCTGAAATCTTTTCCTTCCTTCATTGCTTACAATACTTTATGTTGTTTTAGATACGTTTCATATGTCTCTGGAATTTCCTGTGACTGTAGGATTTGAGTTTCTTTGCATAGAAATAATGTTTAGTTTATTTACCTGTATAACAGATTCACTCCTGGATTTCCTTCCAAAGAATATTTTATTGTGTTTGTTTCAGTTGTGGGTTTTTTCTTTGTTTACGGTTTATTTCCTGTGGGAACGGCACTGTACCTTTCTTGAAGTGTTCGGATTCTAAAGCTGTGTTCATTGGCGTTCCTTCCTGATTTCTGGCAACTTAATGATCTCTCCAGAAGAAAATAAAACCTGGCATTGTTTTATTCTTAGGACCTCAGCACCTTCACTGCTGGTCCTCTGGAGGTCAGATCACCAGTATCTCAATTCCACAGACATTATGAGAACCACGAGGTAAATCTCCTGTCTGCTTTGCAATCCTCAGGGCCCACTGCTCTGAAAGCAGTGAAGTAGGAGCTTACTTTTACTACCAATGTCCACTCCAAGCAATCGCCAACAAATTGAAATTTAAGATCAGCTCTCTTAAATCATTCTTCGCCTGGCTTCATAAGAGCCACCTCATATGCAATTATGAAGGAAAATGAAGCACCAGTTAAGAGTCTAGTGGCATTCATGGGATATATTAGTCACTGGATACGTGTGGGTGTGATGGTCACCACTGTTATTCCAAGTATAGTAGGTATTTAAGAAAAAAGACATGCCCATTATAATGGGGATGTAATGGGGGAAGGATATTAGATGTAGAACCATTTATGTCAGCAAGCAAAACCACTGAAAAGCTGTTGGGCCCATAATATAGTATATGATTTAGTGTTATTTTTATTAAACAAAGTCAAAAGTTCGTAAGACAAAGATATATGTGACCACTTAGCAAGCTGTCTTTTGCATCCTTAATATCCACTGAGAAGAGTCATTTCATCATGGTCTCATTATTGATAAAATAAGATCTAGGTCATTTAGAAAATAAATGTAAACCTTTCTCAACTTTAATTAAGGAAGACAATGAGGCATGCATGTCACTTGGAAAGGTTTCTATTAAAATTGTTCATATTTTAAGATTTGAAAAATACAATAAAAAATGCAACAATTCAGAAAACCGAGAGGGAAAATTCCCTAAATGTGGGTGTCCTAAGAGAATGGTACGTGTACAGAGAGAGAAAAAAATCGTAAGTTGGCCGCCTGTTTTTCTTTCTACCTGCTTTGCTTTACAGCTCAGTATGTGGGTACCAGGTCACAGGTGGAAAGCACTGAAGACCGTTACACAATGTAAATGTTTATAATAAATCATAATTACCGGCACACCTGTGGTAAATAATTTTGTGAGGCTGTGCAGCAAAGATGCTGAAAATGCTCGATAGAGAAGGCGGGCAATAAAACCCTCTCTCTCCGTCTTTAACCCGCCTTTAGATGGGATCCAGTTCACATGTTTCATTACTCGCAACAGCCACCGGCGGGGATGTGAAGGAGGAGCTGGTCTCCAATGGGTCCCCATCTCCTCCCGCCACCTTCCCAGCCCCAGCAGGAGGCACACAGGGTCCCCAGGGACCATGGCTTCGCTCACCACCTGGTGCTTAGGCTTTGTTTCCAAAGCACATCGATTGAGTGTTTCCTCGGTAACTCCAAAACGATAATTAACAAGTCAAACGTTACAATGCACTGCTACAGAATCGAAGTCAATAATTTCGGCAAAGTCTCCCAATATAACATTGATGTCATTATTATTACTGTGTCACAGGTCATGTCATCTGCTTCCTTGGCTGGATGTTTTGTACTCCCCTTAGGGGTACCCCAGAAACTTGGTCCAAGACGACTTGTTATATCAGGTCTGAGGTTGGCCCCATCCGTGCAGTTGGGAAGATTCTCTGGAGACCAGTATCGCTGAGGTGAAGGATACTTGCTTTAAAACCTATTTTTTTGCACTATGTAAGATGAACAGAAAACTATGTATTTGAATAGCCTTATTGTATTCTTCCTTCCACCCCCCAACGCATAGCATTTATGTTATTGAAATGTGTTTCAATCTTATGCTAATGGGTATATTGGGAAAGATTTTCTGAAGTGGCAGCTGTGTTACAAGAATATTTTTGAAGGACTGTCTTAATTAAAATCCATGATATTCCCATGGGTGCCACCGAATATTGGAGAAATCTGAACACGAATGGCGTGCTTCTGAAAGCACGCTTTTGATTTTTGCTTACTTTCTTCCTTCTTCCCTTAATGGACATTGAAAAGGTACACGATCCCTGGGTTGCACAGTCCCTGGGTTAGTTAATGAAGGGATAGAGCCCAATTTATGGCTCACCACCTACAAGTATGGAGGTTTTTAAGATAAACCTTATGGATATTAGTGTCATTCTCGATTTTATCATTTCATGCCAAGTCTTATTTTCCAATTGTTCTAATTTCTTTCACCACTTATTTTTAATTTCATTTCATTTTGTCTGTTTATGTATAGCAAGAAGCATAAACATTATATAAATATTTTCGATTTATTTAAAAAATTACTTAAGTCTTTGCCTAGACCTCTTCCATGTCTTTCTGTCAAACATACCGAATGATAAAAAGCTGCTCCCCAAATCATCTTACGTTCCACCCTCTGGAGAAATAAGATCAATGACACAGCAAAGAAACCATGTCTCAGTGGCAGAAATTCTCAGGAATAGATGCTCTCTGAATAACTCCACCAGATCTGATCACATTTAATTTTTTCCCCCCAATCTTAAAGTTTTAAAGTAAATTCACCGATGGGTCAAAGGTTCTTACAAAGGAATTGACCGGCGCTCTATATTCCATGAGACTGGATGTTGATACAGTTTTGAGAGAGAGAGGAAAATCTTTACCCTACGAACTCAGTGAGGAGGAAACACAGTCTGGGGACAGATCTACAAGGAATTAATGAGGCACAGGACACGAAGTCTAATAGAGAGCAAAGCATATTAATGAGCTCAAGGCTCATGTTCACCCTCAACCAATTAGTCTGAGAAGATCTACCTGGTGTCCCTTTCTCTGATTCCCCGTCAATGAATCATTCATGCTGCTGCCAGAGGGTCATGACATCCCATGTTTCAGTTCCTTGTCCTCTGGAGAATGAAGTCCAGACCATTATCACTGGCATTCAAGGTCACCCCATAATAGGCCAACAGTGACTGTTCTGGTCATCGGACACCTTCTCACATGCTCTCTAGTCATATATTTTGCCACATTGTTGTCTGAATAAATCATTCAGTTACAAGTTTCTTTGGATTTTTTTTTTGTACAGGTTGGTCTTTTGTCCCAAAATATCCTTTCTATCATGCTCTGTCTACTCAAATCTCATTCAGACTTTCAAAATGCAGCTCAAACATAAAACCCCCTTGGCAGGCTACCTATGTATTTAGTCTGCGTCTTCACCTATGGAACTTGCACTTTGACAGTGGAAAATAATAATTAGGTGTTTGAGGCCCCAGGACTCTTAAGCTGAAAGATTAAATGGGGATCATACCAGTATTTAGTTCCAAGAATTATTTGGAGAATTTAGAAGGACAATATATGTTAAGTCTGTAGCGTTTGATAATATTACTTACACGGTAAATATTTATGCTAGGTAGTAAGTGACAATTCACGACCTCTAAACGGGGGCCTCTGACTCGGACAGCAGTTTTGTATAGGAGAGCATTACCTGTGTGGAGGTACTGTGCCCCTTCGATACCACACACCCTGTTTCCAGGTTGATTTGTTTACTCTTGTGGCCTCTTAGAGACTCTCTTTGCAAATGAAAATACTGAGCTCCTTTTTGCTGTGTTTCGGAGGCAACTGTGAGATCCGTCCAAGTCTGAAGACGGAGATACAGATGGCCATGGAATAAGGTAGAATTAAGTAGTGCAAAGCTCGCAGTGCTCACCAAGCCACGGGAAGTGGCTAGCAGAAGATGGAATTTATCAGATTTGTTTGGAGTTTTGACTTTGCCATATGGGTTCAGACAAAACTGAAATGCAAAACAGAATTCTAAATCATTCGAAGCTGTGAATGGAAATTGCCAAGTTTTACAGTCTCGACTGTGCGATGGTGAGACCACGGGAGGGAAGAGAGGTGCCCTGCTGGAAGAAAACGAGCTGGTTCTCTTTAACTCACATTTACTAAAGACCCATCAGGTGCTAAAACGATGGTGAAAACAAGGGTGAAAAAAAGCACAGAAGGAAGCTTTCTTCTTCGGCCATACCGGGACTTCACGTGCACTGGGAAGCGTGAAAGGGGTAGTAAAGGCTAAAGGGGGTCAAATACATGGTGACGGAAGGAGATTTGACTTGGGCAGATGGGCATGCAGTACAATATATAGATGATGTATCAAAGAAGTTGCATTTGAAACCTATATAATTTTATTAACCAAAGTCACCCCAATAAGTTTTTTTTAAAAACCCTGTTAAACCTAGGTTACTGGGCACCACACCAAGAGTTTTCTTTTTTTTAATTCCTGCTTATTCTATTACAGCTGTCCCAATTTCTCCCCTTTGCCCTCCTTCGCCCAGCCCCCCCCCCACTCCCACAGTCCATCTCCATCCTGTTGTCCATGTCTATGGGTCACTCATACATGTTCTTTGACTAGTCCCTTCCCCTTTTTGCCAGCCTTATCCCCCTCACCCATCCCCTCTGGTCACTTCCAGTCTCTTCCATGTTTCCATGCCTGTGGTTCTATTTTGTTCATTAGGTTCCCCTCACCCTATCATTCCCTAGTTGTGATATCCTGGGAAAATTGCACTTCATCAAGCACTGCTGGTACGTCTTCTGTGAGTTCAGTGCCTTGATGGATTTAGTGATCTGAAAATTAAGTGTCATAATGATAGCTGAGTTTTAGGAGGTCCCTGGGGGCCTCATCATTAGCCTGGCATGCAATATCTCGAAAGCATAGCAATATATATAGATATATACACATACACGTTTCTATATGCTTTCTTTGCAAAACAAAAAAATCAAGTGATACCAGGTCTTCTACAGTGGTACATAGCACAGTTTTTTATTACCAATATGATAGACTTAAAAATATTCCAGTACACGTAGATTGCACCTCCCCTAAGTGTATGTAAACACACATGCACACACACACACACATATAGTTTTTAATTTATAGATCTAACAATTTTACAGATTTTAAAAATTTTAATGTAATAATGAAAATATTTTTTTACAATATTCTTCAAATGGCACAGGTAAGTGTGTCTATCTGCATAGTTTCTCCATTTACTATTCAAACAGTTAATAAAATTTTACTTTGAAAAGAGTTGTAGATTTAATCAGAAAAAAAGTTGACAGAATATTAGGGGGTTTCCTGAACAGCCTACACCGGGTCCCTGTTCTTATAAATATCTCATGTCAGTGTGCCGCCCATGAACCAGCTGGTAAGTAGTGAGTCATCATTCATATTCTCTTCAGAGCTCTTCAGTTTTCTGTTTTTTAAAACTTTTTGACTTTGAGATAATTATAGATTTACATGCAGTTGTACAAAATAACAGAAAGTTCTTGGGTATCGCTTCCCAGCTTCATTCCACAGTAAAACCTTGAAAATCTTCAGAACAACATCACAACCAGGATACTGACATTTAGAGCCAAGATACAGAACATTTCCATCACCAGAAGGATCCCTCACATTATTCTTTCACAAACACGAACACTTTTCTTGTCCTCACGTCCCCTTGTTACCACTAGCAACCAAAATTTGTTCTCTATTTCTATAATGTCATTTCGAGAATGTAATAAAACAAATCATAACAGAAAAACTTTGGAACTGGCTTTTTAAAAAGTCCCAATAATTCTCTGGAAATTTACCCAGATTATTACATATTATCTATAGTTTATTCCATTTTATTGCTGAGTAGTATTTTATGACAGGGATGTGCTGCGTTTTATTCATCCATTACAGGGTATCTGGCTGGCCTGGTTCCAGTTTGGGGATATTATGAACAAAGCTACGATACATTTGTGTACAGATTTTCTGAGAACAGAATTTCTTATCTCTCTGGGATAAATATCCCAGAGTACAATTGCTGGATTTGATGCTTAGTTTTCTCAGAAACTGCAAAACTACTTTCCAGAATGAACATACCATTCTCATCGGCAGGGCACTAGGGATGCCGCTTCTCTGTGCCCACACCGGCATTTGCTGTTGTCAGTGTTTCCCACGGAAGGCCTTCTGATAGGTGTGTAGAAATATCTCACTGCGGTGTTAACGTGCAGTTCCACAATAGCTAATTAGTTTGAAATTTTTTCATGTGCTCATTTGCCATCTGTATACCGTCTTTGGTGAAATGTCTCTTCGTGACTTTTGCCCATTTTTTAATTGGGTTGTTTGCTTTGCACTGTTGAGTTTGGAGATTTCTTTGTATATTCTAGCTTCTAGTCTTTTGTTGGTTATGTGGCTTACAAATGTTTTCTCACATTTGTGTGCTTCTATTTTCATCTGCTTAACTTTTTTTTTTCCCAGAGCAAAAGCCAGTTTTATGGAATCCAAAACACCAACTTTTCCTTTTACAGATGGTGCGTTTGGTGTCCAGCCTGAAAAGCAGCACTTTGCCTAGGTGAATATCGCAAAGATTTTCTCTCTCTAAGTTTGGTAGTTTTACGCTTTTCTAACAACGATAGCTGTTGCCATTATTTTCATTGCTAATGGGCACAAATTTTTTCAATTAAAATCCATGTGATCTTAAACTTCACGTATTTTAAAAATATTACTCAATTACAGTTTACATATTGTTTTGCATTACTTTCATGTACACGACATAGAGGTTAGACAATCATATATGTTACAGACTTCATACATATAGTTTATTGATAAAGGTTTGATTTCGTGCACTTTAGTTTTAAAATTTTATTGAATTTATCGGGGTGATACTGGTTAACAAAATTATATACATTTCAGGTGTCCAATTCTACAACACATCATCTGTACACTGTATTGTGTGTTCACCACCCCAAGTCAAGTCTCCTTCCATCAGCATTTTCCCACTTTTATCCTCTTCTAACTACCTCCACCCCTCTTTCCCTCTGGGAATCACTATACTGTTGTCTACGTCTGTGAGTTTTATTTATTTACTTAATCCCTTCAATTTTTGCCCCAGGTGCCCTCCCCTCTGACAGCTGTCAGCCTGTTCTCTGTTTCTTATCTGTCTGTTTCTATTCTTTTTGTTAGTTTGTTTTGTTCATTAGAATCCATATATTAGTGAAATCATATGGTACTTTGTCTTTAACTGACTGGTTTATTTCACTTAGCATAACGCCCTCCAGGTTCAACCATGCTGTCACAAAAGGTAAGATTTCCTTCTTGTTTACGGTCGCGTAGTATTCTGTTGAGTAAATTCGTGCAGCTTTTTTACCCCCTCAATTACTGATGGGCACCTGGGTTTCTTCCATAGTCTGGTTATTATAAATAACACTGCAATGAACATAGGGGTGTATATAATCTTTTGAATTAGTGTTTCAGGTTTCTTAGATATGTTACCAGAAGAGGAATGGCTGGGTCTTAAGACAGTTCCATTTTTAATTTTTTGAGGAAGCTCCATACTGTTTTCCACTGTGGCTGCACCAGTCTGCATTCCCACCAACAGTGCACGAGGGTTCCCCTTTCTCCACATCCTTGCCGACACTTGTTTGTTGATTTATTGATGAAAGCCTTTCTGGTAGGTGTTAAGTGATACCTCATTGTGGTTTTAATTTGCATTTCTCTGATGATTAGTGACACTGAGCATCTTTTCATATGTCTATTGGCCATCTGTGTGTTCTCTTTGGAGAAATGTCTGTTTAGGTCCTTTGCCCATTTTTAATTGGATTGTTTGGGGGGCAGTTTGGTTTCATTTTATAAGTTCTTTACAAATTTTGGGTACTAACTCCTTATCGGATGTATCATTGGACAAATATTTTCTTCCGTTCAGTGGGTTGTCTTTTCATTTTGTTGATGGTTTCCTGTGCTGTGCAAAAAACTTTCGTGTGATGTGGTCCCATTTGTTTATTTTTTTCTTTTGTTTTTCTTGCCTGAGGAGACATACAGAAAAATTACTGCTTATTTGAGATTTTCTTGTTCCTTCAGATAGGTCTGCAATGCTATGAATTTCCCTCTTAGGGCTGCTTTTGCTGTATTCCATAATTTTGCATTATTGTAGTCTCACTTTCATTTGTCTCAAGGTATCTTTTGATTTCTTCCTTGATCTCATTGTTAACACATTCATTGTTTAGTAACATGTTATTTAGCCTCCATGTCTTGTGTGTTTTAAACTTTTCTTCTTTGATTGGTTTTTAGTTTCATAACATTATGGTCAGAGAAGATGCTTGATAGGATTTCAATCTTCTTAAATTTATTGAGATGTGTTTTGTGTGCTAACATGTGGTCTAGCAAAGAAAAATGTTCCATGTGCACCTGAAGAGAATGTATACTTTGCTGTTTTGGAGTGACATGCTCTGAAGATATCAATTAAATCCATCTGATCTAGTAGGTCATTTAAACATGCTTTTCCCTTGTTGATTTTCTGTCTGGAAAATCTATCCATTGATGTCAATGGGGTGTTAAAATCTCCTACTATGACTGCATTATTATTGATCTCTCCCTTTATGTTTATCAAGATCTGATCTATAAATTTAAGTGCTCCTATGTTGGGTGCATTAATGTTTATAAGGATTATATCCTCTTATTGGATTGCTCCCCTTATCATTATACAATGTCCGTCTTCCTCTCTTACTACTGCCTTGGTTTTAAAGTCTATTTTATTACATACCAGTAGAGCTACCCCAGCATGTTTTTCATTTCTATTTGCATGAAATATCTTTTTCTATTCCTTTACTTTCAGTCTGTGTGTATCCTTTGTTCTGAGCTGGGTATCTTGCAGACAAAATATATAGGTCTTATCTTCTTACCCACCCAGCTACCCTATGTCTTTTGATTGGAGCATTTAAGCCATTTACATTTAGGGTGATTATTGATCATTATGTATTTATTGCCATTTTATTCTGTTAACTATGTTCCTCTGTTTTCTTCTTCATAAGGCAGGTCCTTTAATATTTTTTTATAATGCTGCTTTGGTGGCAAAAATCCCCTTTAACTTTTTCTTGCCTGGGAAGCTCTTTATTTCTCCTTAATTTTAAACGAAAGCCTGGCTGGGTAGCGTAGTCTCGGTTTCAGGTCCTCGCCTTTCATCACTTTGAACATTTCCCTCCTGGCCTGAAATGGTTCTGATGATAAATCAATGGACAGTCTTACTTTGCTGCTTTTAAGATTCTCTCTGTGCTTCCTGGTGTTTTGGGTCTTTTTCCTTCACCAGGTTGTGAAAGTTTTTTGTCATTATTTCTTCAGATAGGTTCACAATCCCTTGCTCTCTCTCTCTTCTCCTTCTGTGGTACCCCTACGAGGCAGATGTTGTTAGACTTCCTGTTGTCCCAAAGGTCCCTTAAGCTATCCTCACTTTTAAAAATTATTTTTCTTTTTGCTACTCTCATTGGGTATTTTCTGCTACCTTGTCTTCAAATTGCTGATTTGATCCTCCGCTTCATCCCATCTACTGTTTATTACTGCTGGTGTATCATTCATTTCAGATATTGTATTCTTTTTTATGCTGTTGAAGTTCTAAGTTTCTGCCTCCACCTGCCTCTGCCTGCCAAAGCTCAAAGAGTCTTTGGCAGTACTTGAGTTGCACTAGGTAGGTTCCCAGTGAGTCACCAGGTCGGGGTGAGTGGTGTTTGCCAGATTAATACAGGTTCAAACTTGGTGCCAATGCTGAGTCTGTGACCACTCAGCAAAAGTCCCGGGGTACACCAAGTCCAGCTGCCCTTCTCCAGGTGCGCAGAGACCTCTGTGGTGGGGTGGGTTCTCAGAAAGTTGTCAGGAGAAGACAGCAGAGCTGATCAGGCCCAAACAGACCATAATTTGGCCCGATGAAGGAAAGGGTTGGAAGCAGGTGCCGTGTGAGAGAGCAATGGTCTTAGATCTAGAGCCACGTAATTCAGTCTGTCCCAGACCCTGCAGGGCATCTATCTGGGCTTAGCAGGGTGGGGCCCCTGGGTATCACGAAGTTGGGGCTAGTGGATCTCCTGGGAGGGGGAGGTGCCGGTGGCTCGGGGGAAGGTGGAGGGAATGACCCCTGCCATAGAGCTACACAACTCAGTCTGTCTCAGATTCACACAGACCTCCTGGGCAGAGCAGGGCCACAAGGAGTAGGAAGCATAGGGCTGTTGGAAGCCCAGAAGGTGGGGCTCGTGTATCTCCTGTGAAGGAGAGGTACTGGTCAGGTTCATGGGAAAGCGGGGGGAACTGTCCTTGCCCCAACATCACACACTCAGTCACCGATACCACCTGAGTCTCCTGGACCTCTGTACCCCTGCCCAAGCACCTGACTCTTCGGCAGGGCATGAGATCCACAGGGCAGGCTGACAGGAGTCCAGAGGGTGGAGCTATTGCAACCCCCCAAGCTAATGCCATAAGGGGGGGTGTGCTCCACCCAAAAAAGATGGCATCTGTGGCATCTGCAGTGTGGGAGACGGGCTCAGCACAACGATCCTGGGAGCTGTCCCTGCACTTCTCTCCCGAGAGCCACGAACCCCAGTCTCTCCTCACATGACTCTTGTCTGCTCAGTCCTCTCTCTGCCAGAGCCCAGTGTGTCTGTGAACAAGATTTTGTGAATTGGCCCTTTAAGAGATCACCTGTGTTTCTAGAAGACTCCTGTCTTTCCCTGGTGGACGGAAGCCCCACGGGTTTTCACAGCTACAAATTATGTGAGTAACTCTTCCTGGCTCTGGTATTCTGGCCTGAAGAGCCCAGCATGGGACTGAGATACCGCACTTCTCAGGGGGAACCTTTGCAGCTAAGATATCCCTCTGGAATCTCAGCCGCCACACACGGGAGCAGGGCTAGGGCTTCACACGGCTCCACCCTTCCTACCAGTCTCCATGTGGCTTCTTCTGTAAATCCTTGGTTATAAGAAACAAAAATAAATAAATCTTCATAAGCAGATTTAGGCAAAGTTTTTCTTTGGTTTAAACCTGTTTGGAATTCAGTGTTTCCTGATTTTTTTTAACAATTCTGGAATATACACACATTATATTTTTGAATACCACCCCCTCCCAATTTCTCTTTTTCCAGCAATTTGATTACACACACACACACACACACACACACACACACGTGTGCATGCGCATACAAAAGACTTCTGTTTAGCCGGTCTTCAATTGGTTATTCAGGTTGATTGTTCTATATCTCCGTTGTAATTCCGGTTTCATCCTGGAAGGAGGTGAGAATACCTACTCTGCTGCCACCTTGGATCTCTTCATGTATATTTTTTTAAACACGCCAAATACCATATGACTATCCTTGGTTTAGGATAGAAGTTCATGGAATTTATATTGGTAGCCTGGAGTCAGAATTGGACGGTGGGATTTCTATCAGAAGGTTAGAGAAACACCTTCATTATGATTATACATTTTTGAGCCCACCAAAAATTCCAGTCTGAGGGTCAGAATGAAGCATGACAGCTCATGCATTAGTCTTATGATAAATGGCTTCGTCCTAAGAGGATTCCACCACAGTACTGAAAGTGCATTATATTATGGCAAAGGGAAAACATCAAAACTGTTTCCCAGATTTGAGGAGACAACGAGCCACATCGTATGTCTTGACTGGCCTACCTTTTTATTGAATCTCTGAATATTGACTAGTCTTGTACTACCATAAATGCATTTCTTTCTAAGGGTCCTAAGGACATAATCTTGACAATTTCTAAAATTGTAGGTTTTACCCCTTTATGTTGAAAATTCTTATACATTGGTCCAGTTCAATCTACCAGGCAGAAAAAGCCAGTCTTCAAAAGCACAGACCTTAGGAAGGACCTTGGAGCAGGTTATAGGCTGCCAAGCTCTACTCTGCCCCCCAGTGCTGGACCAGGAGCAATGAGAGAAACGGTGCCTATCTCTCCCTCTCTTAGGGCTCAAACTGTGAATGACAGCTTTGACTAGATCGCATTATAAAATTTCAATTAATTCAAGTGGCTGTGAATACAGTTGATACTTTGGTTCCCTGGAAGCAAACAGAAAACCCATTTACTTACTACAGCAATCTTTTGAGAATTGTAGGTCACAAAATTCAACATTTCTCTCAAGGATAAGGACCAGGAAGAGCTCTAAGTGAAATTCTCATCATACGGGATTTTGCAAAAATAAGATTTCCAAAATAATTTTCTGCCAGGACACATTTCCTGGGCATCCCCTCTGTGTTTTTCTACCCACCGCCCCTTTTATCCTCATAACTCCCCCCGAATGGAGGTTTGCTGAGGCTTCCGGGCTTGCCAACCCAGGGTTTCCATTCAGGCCTCTCTGTGTTTATGTCCCGGGCATTTTCTCCTATAAACCCACTATATTCCCGGGCTGTTCTTTCCTAGTTGTTTTGGCCCCAGTGTCCCATCAGCCAAGTTGATGATGCTTTTGAAGAGATTTTGAAAGAAGCACAGTGCATCCCTGTGGCCAGGATGGTAAACAACAGGGATCACACTTCCAGATTTTAAGAAAGAGTGAAAATTCAGCAGCATGCGATGGTGTCGGTCCTTCGGACACTTGAAATCCGCTGTCTCTAAACGAAGACCTTAGACACTAAAAACACTTCCCTTTCCGGAGGTTTAGTTTTTTTTAATACACTTTTTGGTTCTTTGGGTATGTAACATGTGTGCATTTTGCAGTGTTAGTTTTTGCTTGTTTGTTGTTTTTAGCATTTCCTATAGGACAAAACATAATGCAAGATCTTTTAGATGCATAATCTCATTTAATCTTCACGAGGGCCCCAGGAGAGCAGTGCTGTCAGTTACCACCGCTCATTCTGTGACAGAGAAAACAGAAGACGCTAGGAGACAGCACTGGGGAGGAACGGAGCCAGGATTCCAGCCCAGAGAGCTGGACGCCAAGCCTGGATAATTAATTACTCCCTGCATTACTCGTATCATCAATTTTCCCTCTTTCTACTTAATGTGAAAGATGGAGACAACATGGGTATTTGTAATATTAATAAAACTAATCAAGAGTTGGCTCATATATTTGATGTAATTGATTACTGACGGCATCTGTTGAGCCTCAATTTTTATGCAGATGTCAACTAGCCTCGCCCAAGGCAAATGCGCACCCCCTGAAGCCCCTCAAAGTACCTCAAAGGACTTTTTCAACTCATCCTTGTCTTGTTTCCTTCACTCATCTGTAAAAGTTCCAAACCAGACTCTCAGAAGATTCTTCTGCCCTTAAGCAGAAATCCACCCTTGGAATCAATGGAACTTTGTACTGTAGGGATGCAGAACAAGTCACCCCAAGGGCTGTCATATATGGATTGTTTTGAGCTAAAGACAACCAAGATCTCGCAAGAGAAACTTCTGCACCCCCATATATACACACCCCTAAACCACCTAGAAGAATTTGAATTAGAGACCTTGCCCATAAAAAAAGAGATCATTAGAGAAAGCCTTTTGACCTACCGATAAGGCAGCACAAACTTCTAATTACGGAACATCTTTTCTTCTTAGCCTCCTGCAAAGAGCTTCCTTCTCTCTGAATCCCTAAGATGATTCTTAGCTCAGACTGACCCCTCATTTTTGCTATTACTGAGCCTCCCACGTATGTACGGTTCCCATACATAGGAATGTGATTCCATTTGGGTATTTTTTTTCTCTTGCTAATCTGCCTTATGTCTACTTGATTGTTGGACCAGCCTAAAGAATCTTGAGGGTAGAGGAAAGTTTCTTCCTCTCCCACAGTAACAACCTGCTCATCCACTGAAATCATTTCGTAATACTGTTCCATTAGATACTTCAACTGTTTGTCAAAACAAGTAAGACCACACCCTATTTCCGAGAAGGAAACTGAAGAAGAAAACCACCCCCCTAGGAGATCATCTGGAGCAAAGGGAAGGAGCTGCCCCTTGAAGGTGCGTGCAGGGCGGAGGTCTGGGGGTAGGGGGCGGAGGTCTGCGGGTGGGGGGCGGGTCCAGCCACGCAGCCTCCGCCTTCATCACTCTAAACCTGCTCCACAGACCCGCAGCGCTGGCGTTGCCCGGGGGCCTGTTAGAAATTCAGCATCTCGGCTTACACCCCAGACCTACTGAGTCAGAGTCTGCACGATTTTAACAGTCCCGTGGGTGATGTGTCTGCACACCACCGATTGAGAAGGGCAGTTTTAGGGAGCCCTACCTACTTTACGTGATTTTCACTAGTTAGCCCACCTGAAAAACACAAATAAATCCACAAAATATAGTGAGAATGCTATTCTTTTTTATATAAGAACTCTGGGATTCTCAGACACAGGGAAGGAAAGTGGTTAAGGTGCCACACAGATAATTATTTCATAGACCGACTTCAGCATTCATTATGACATTTGTCATCTATGTGATTATGTGGTATAGTTTTTCCAAATTGGTAAGTTAATATAGGAGAATTTCATGACTAAACACTATTTTATTTTGAAGATATTCTGTAAGTATGCACTTGTCTCTTTACAAGCCAAACAAGGGTGTTTCCTTCATTATGGGGTAAAAGGAGATGTGAGACAAATGTTACAGAACTGAGGAGAAAAGAATGGTTTAGAGAACAAAAATCTTAACTATTTGACCAATGCTTCTGAGAAAATTGGGGTCAGTGGATTAAACTGGGGGTAGGGGCACAGAATTCGAAGAATCGTAGACCACAGAAATGTTTATGCTGTAAAGAAGCTACATATGCAATTTGCTTTAGGACCCTCGCATGATCAAAGTAACCCAGAGTACTCCGGTGTCTGGCCTCGAGATGCCCAGCCAGTAAATAGTAAAATTGTCTCAATATTCTAGGCCATCAGTTCTGTTGTTATGGAAACCATCCAGTTCTCTCAACTGCCAATTTCCTTGCAGTGTTAAGTGCTAGAAAATCAAACAACAAATGAATAGCTGCACTAATTCAGCCAGACATAAAATGTTACTTGGTGTTTTTTTTTCCTTCCTTTATTGCCTTATTTTTGCCCCCATTTGTTATTCTGTCAAGTTTTCATCTTATGTTTTGATTTTCCTTGTTTTTTTTCCCCTCTGGTGGTCTTCCTGGATATCCCCTCTACTTAGTTAAAAACTTGTAAAGAGATCTGTATAAGAGTTTTGACTGAAACAACTATTTCCTTCAAAAAGACAGCCACGGCAACCCCTTGTGAAAATCCATCGCGTTAAGAAACCGGCGGGTTCTGCCACAGCCAGTGCGGCCTGTGGATCCGGTACTATGAAATGTGCCGCGAAGTGGTTTTTATTTTTTTAAATTTAACTCTCAATCGCATTCCTATGGATTCGAAAAATGAAGGTCAGAGAAGTTAATCATTACATGACCTTGGGCTACTCACTTAAGCGGTGGGGTTCAGAATTCAAATGACAGTCTTAATGCCCCAAGAAATGCATCTTGTTATGATGCAAAGAGTGTCTTATGATTTTCATTTACAAAGTATCCTTCTGTAAGCTGTCCCTTGTCCAGGCCTCTGCAGGTTATGAATTTATAAATAGCTAAGAGGAACCATGACAGTAGAGGAGGCAGTCTCCATTTGACCATTTCCAACTTATTAGAATTTTAAACACATTACTTCCTAATGAGACAAATCTACATGGTCATCGCAGAGATTTCACTTACTCGGCATTGTTTATTGGAGTGAGAGATTCATCACTTGGAAATGACAATTAACTCATGAGAGTTGTTTTGGGTTTGGAGGAAAAAATTAAAAGGTAGTCCTCCTTAGGAGTTATGCTAAAAAATAAAAAAGTAGCTGAGGCTCTCGCGATTCCTGAATATACTGATACAAAGCAAAGCAGCCTTCCCATAGGTGCCACTTGTGTGATTCCAGGGGAGGAATTCTTAGCAAAAAGACCACAATACGAGAAAGATCTTTGGATATTTTATGACCTTAGTGTAAGTTTAATGGCCTGCGGATGTTGCCTAATCAGAATTACAAATTGATTTTCAAAGGTCTTTTTATTTTTTTGTTCTTGTTTTCACTGTCTTATGGGAGAGATATCCTAAGCACCTGTATAGCAAGTCTTTCTATCTGTCTCCCTGTCTCTATAACATACGAATATCACAGAGACGCGGAATAATAAATTTCATTACCAATGTTATAAAGCAAAGAAGTGGTAGTTGTTTTTTTCAATGTTTACTGAGAGTTTATGTGTCAGAAATTTATACATTAATATTAACAAGAGTAGTGAGTATATCGGAAAGGGGTAGTTTCCATTTCTACCAGCCTTTATAAAATCACCTGGGCAGTGCTAAACAAATGGAGTTGGCAGGGGATCTCGGTCTGATTGAATGATGTGGAAAAGACTCGAATATTTCATGGCCTTGACTTAAATTTCTTGCAAAACATTTCTAAGGAACCAGAAAATTTTAATTGAGAAAAAAAATTTTAAAGTCACCTTTAAAAATAAACATTTATAAAAATATGGAGAATGAAGAAGAAATGCTTTTCTTTTTAATCCCTTGGTATAAGAATTACAAAACCTGATCTTGCATTTTTATCCAGATGCTTGCTCCAAGTTGTATCAGTAGTGCAGTCTTTTTAACACTACAGGACTCATGTCCAAAAAACACTGGGACTTCCCAGCAATGATGCTCAAGGAGTTCTCTAAATAGTGCCTTTTTCATTATAAATTTTGCATGTAAACACTTTGCATGTTCTGATTTAATGAGGCCATTCAATGCTTTCTTAGTACCACTAAAACATTTTCCCCCAGGACTCATTTGATTGCTCAGAAATATCTTTGATTCATTTGCATTTACTAATTCTGGGGACCACGCAGATACTTTCTGAGCCCACACTGAATCCCTGATAGTAAGCCCTGGGGACACAACAATAAACAAGACAAATGTGGTCCTTGCCTTCACTGAGCTTGTAATCCACTGGCTAGAAGGGATTTGTGAGTAAGTAATTACAAGGACAGTGAATTTAACAGAGAAGTTCACGGCACAATGCAACTACAAGTATTTTATACATTATACAATGAGCATATATCAAAGTTTTATATAGAAAATGTTATAGAAACATTTTTAATTAATGAGAGAACCAGATATTGGTTCAAATGAGAACTTAATCTATAGAGGATCATATTCTCTATCAAACGAAATTTATTTCATTACTACGAACAGGCATAATTTGCACTGCTCTGGACAGGAAGCATTTACAGTACTATCAGTTTTCTCCTGTCCTACACGGTTGTAAAATAAATCACCCAGTATATCCACAACAAAGATACTCTGGACCTGAGCACGCCCCAGAGGGTTCACCAGATGACGTCCAGCACTCCTCCAAAAGGACACCCGGTGACCCTTTTTGCCCACGTCCAAGTCTTCGGCAGGGATTACCCAGAGAAAAGGTTGGTAATGGTTCGGGCAGACAGATAGTCACCACACCCCCGTGAACACTAACTAGAAGGCATGATACGACCAGTGCACAGAGGAGCACACTCTCAAAACGAGACGACACTGATCACGCACACGCTGAAACACCATTTTAGAACTTGTGTCATTTTGCTTTGTTTCTAGAAAAGGTACTGACTAAAGCCGTCCTTTCGTTATCATTCCACGTACCGGCCTATACTTTTATGCCCATGATCTTTATCTATTAATATGCAACTACTCGCTTTCCAAATGCAGTCTCGGGGTGAGTTAATATTATGTGTCAACTTGACTGAGCCATGGAGCACCCAGATGCTTCGTCGAACATGATTCTGTGTGTTTATATGAGGGTACTTTTGCAGAACAAACATTTAAACAATTGACAAAGCAGACTGCCCTCTCTAGTATGCGTGGGTTTCATCCTTTCAATTGAAAGTCTGAATAGAACAAAAAGGTGACCCTCCCCCAAATAAGAAGCAGTTTCCTCTTGACTGACTAGCTTGAGCTGGGATGTTATTTTTTTTCTGGCTTTTCTGGACTTGAACGGAATCATAAGCTTCTTCTTGGGTCTTGAGCCCACCAACTTTCAGGTTGGAGCTACAGTATCTGCTCCCCTGGATTTCAGCTTGCAGCCCGCACTCGTGGGGTCTTCTCAGCCCCCGTACTCATGGGGATCAATATATATATATATACAGGGTCCGGCACAAATAACGCCCCTTTCTATTACAAAATCTTTTATTACAAAATCATAAGCATGTAATTCTGTAACATAACAATATCACAGTGAAGCACACCACAGGGCATTTTAGGTGAAGTGTTCAAATTAAAACTGTAAATCATTACACCGATATCATTACCCTACCAACCACACTCAAGCAGGCGTGACTTCTGCCAGACCCAGCGTACGAAAAACCATCAGTGGGGTACCATTAGTGTTCTCTTGAGTATCAGATAAAAAGTCGAAACTTCAGTTCCACTCTAAGAGATGACATTAAAATTCTTCTCCATGTATTTTTTAAAATTTATACTTATCCTTGTTTATATAGCATGGAAAAATATGTACATTATGCATTTAAAATTTCTTGATAATATGGAACATGTGTAGCCATTAAAATAATGTATATCATAATTTAGTCAACAATACTCCTTCAGTTGGATTTTTTAGATTAAATATTTTCTATTCCTGTGACAATATCCTTATATGTACATATTTGTTTACATATACCTGTAAATTTATTTTTATTTTTTAAAGAGTTTAATTATTTCTAGAGAAAAGGGAAGAGAGGAAGAAAGAGAGGGAGAGAAGCAGCAATGTGAGGTTGCCTCTCGCGTGCCCCCAACCGGGGACCTGGCCCACAACCCAGGCATGTGCCCTGACTGGGAATCGAACCGGTGACCCTTGGGTTCGCAGGCCAGCACTCCATTCACTGAGCCACACCAGCCAGGGCTGTAAATCTATTTATTGATAATAGCTGAAACAAAAAGAATGGAGATTTTTAAGTAAGTTGATGCTTGTTAATTAACATTTTGTTTGCATCTTTTCTTTCTTTTTTCACTTTCTTCAATACTAATTGGTGTCGATTTTTATTTTTAAAAAATTCTCTCCTCTTGCTATTAAAAACAAGTGACGATTTCTCAGCTTATAGAATGCCTCATGTCCCATTACGATCAGGGCCTAGTGGAAAAAATGCCCTTTGAGAGCACATTATTTCTCCTTATCTCTCTGTTGGTGGGTTAAAAGAAAACTCATGGAGAATGTGAATGTTAATAATTTAGAAGAATCCAGAAGGGAGAGAAATAGGTTGCTTAATTTAAAATGAAAGGGATGGGTGCATAACCACCAGATACACTTGGCTAGCTACAGGAAGGTCATTTAAATCATTCATGCCATAGAAGAGCTACAGATCATTTTCTTATACCCTCTTGAATGGTGTTTTACGGCCTCAGTCACTTGAGAACTAACTCTGGGAAGCATTCAGCAAAAAAGTAAGGTAAGAAGTTGTTCATCTTTAGAACACAATTTTAAAAGTATTTTGAGATAGCAAAACAGATCAATACTTGGCATAGGCATTGCGTGACTGTGGTTTCTTTTACGGGGACATTGATATGAGAATGTTTTTAAAAATCATTTAATATGTGGATTCCCTGTAATTATAGACAGCAGGTAATGTCCATGTTCAATTTGGCTACAAATTAAATTAATGGACTCTACAAATGTACATTTTCCAGATGGTTGACGTTAATGCTGAATTTTTAATCTATCTTAGTTCAGCCGCATTATCTTCATTTTTTTTATCTTTTCTCAGTCACATGGACTCACTGAGTTGGATGCCAGCGACATAGTTAATTGGCAGGGCGGGGTGGGGGTGGCATTAATACCTCCCGCTCTAGCTGTACCTAAAAATGATTTGACATGGCTTAACAGTATTAAAAAAGGGAATTTGGCCAAATAAGAGGTAGATAATTGTCTAGGGGGCAGAAACATAGGATTTCTTACATTATTTATTAAATATTATTAAATATAGTTCTGTACTTCCTAGTAACCAATATCAAAAGGAAAGTTGGTTGAATTATATGCGTCCCATTTTCTCACAGAGGGCAGTATTATGTGGTATGTGTATTTTCTGCTGAAAGTGAAATCTAGAAAAACTTATTCACCAACCCTTATTTAAGAAATATCGGGTAGTACTATGGTTTCAATGTTTGTGTCCTCCAAAATCCATATGTTGAAATCCTAACCCCCCGAGTTGATGGTATCAGGAGACGGGGACTTGGGGAGTTAATTAGATCATGAGGGCAGAGCTCTCATGAATGGGATTAGCACCTTATGCTCGAGACCCTACAGAGACCTCCCGCCCCTTCCTCCATGGGAGGACGCAGTGGGAAGATGCAGCCATGAACCGGAAAGATGGCCTTCACTGGAACACGACTGTGCTCGCACCCTGATCTTGGCCTTCCAGCCTCCAGAACAATGAGGACATTCTCCCCATTTTTCATGAACCTCCCAGTTTCTGATATTTTGTGATAGCAGCCTGAATAAACTAAAACATACAGGCTTCTTAGAATTTTCTATGTACACTACTAACCAAGTTGTCTGAGAATAGAGACAGTTCTGTTTCTTTCCTTCCCATCTATATGCCATTCATTTTTTTACCCTGTTCTTTTATACTGGCAAGGCCCTCCTGTGTGATGTTGAATGGAAGTGTTAAAGGGGGCACATCCTTGCCTTGATCTTTGGTCGAAAGCCTTAGTTTTGCACTATAAAGTACAATGGTAGGCAGAAGTTGTTTTTTTTTTAATTCATTTTCCTTATCAAATTGAGAACATTCCTTCTATTCCTAGTTTGCTGAGAGTTTTATCACAGATCCATGTTGAACTTTATTAAATGCTTTTCTGTCTTTGTTGAAATAATCATATGGTTCTTTAATTTGTTAGTATTAGTTAAATACCTTAATCAATTTCTAAATGTTGAATCAAACTTGCATTTCTTGAATAAACCTTACTTAGCCATGATGAATTCTCCATTTTACACAACGTCGAATTTCAACTTGCTAATATTATGTTAGTTTTTTACATCTATGTTCCTGACAGAGAGGTTGATTTATGTCTTTTTCCTTTTCTGTAACATCTTTGCGTATCATGGTTATGGCGGCCTCATACATAAGGTGGAAGAAAATCCCTCTCGATTTGTTTTCCGATGAGTAGAACTGTAATAGTCCTTTTTCAAATGTTTGGCAGAACTCGCGGGTGGAGTCATCCAAGCCTGGCACTTTCTCTACGGAAAGGTTTTTATTTATGGATTAAATCTCTGTAGATATAACACAATTCAAATTTTATATTCCTGAATCGGTTTTGGAAAAATCACACCCTTCAAGGAATTTTTTAATCTGGGTTGTCCAATACATCGACATAAAGCCATTGACAATATTCCTAAATTATTCGCTTTCTGTCCCTAGGATGTTGGGTGGCACCTCTTCCACTCCTTGTACCGCTTTTATCTTGTCATTTTCTTCATCAGCCTATGTAAAGGGTTATCAATCTTACGGATTTACTCAAACTTCTCTTTCTATTGATTATTTCATTGTCTGCCTGTTCTTTATATTGATAATTATCAATCCGCCTTTTCTATTTGCTTTTACTTATTCCCATTTTAATTTACTTTTTCTAGTTTCTTAACGTGAAAGATTTTATCATTGATTTTAGCCCTTCTTTTCTGTTTCTGTTTTAGCGTGTAAGCCTCCACATTCCCCGGAAGCCCTGCTTAGCTGAACCTCACACATTTTAACGTGGTGCATTTCTATTTTCATTCGGTTTCAAAATATTTTCTAATGCCTCTTTTGATTTCTTCTTTGACCCATGGGTTATTTAGAAGTCTGTTGTTTAATTTCCAAATACATAAAGATTTTCCAGATAGCTTGCTGCTATTGACTTCTATTTTAATTATGGTGTGGTGAAAGATGTGTTCTGCATTATTTCCATCCTTCTCATTTTGTTGGGACTTATTTTGTAACCAAAAATGCACTCTATCTTGGTAAATGTGTGTGAGCATCTGAAAAAGATGTGCATTTTTCTGTCATTTTGTGGCATTTAGACAAATGACACTTCAAGTTAGTTAATAATCTTTAGTCTTCTATATCCTATAGATGTCGATTATTTTGTATTAGTTAACAGTACTCATATCTTCTGCATCTTTATTTCTTGTCTATTTTTACATCAATTTCTAAGGCAGGTGTATGAAATATCCATTATAAATGCGGGGTTGCTTATTTCCCCTTTCTCTTCTGTCAGCACTCACTCCACGCACTTCGAAGTAGCATTTCTGTGTGAATACAGATTTTAGTTGTGCGTCTTTGTGATGAATTGCCCCCTTTATCATTATGAAATGTAAGATTTTACTCCTGACAATATTCCTTTTCCTGGTGTCTGCTTTTTAATATTAACGGAGTTGCATCAACTGTCTCCTGATTAGTGCTTGTATCATCTACTTTTTTAAACCCTTACTTTTAAGCTACTTGGATTTTCTATTTAAAATGAGTTCTCATAGAAGGCATGTAGGTTATTCTTACTTTATATCCTAACAGCTTATGGTTTCTGCTTTTTAACTGGAGTGTGTAAACAACTGAGGTTACTTTCTTATTGTTTGTTTTCATATGTGCTATGCGTTCTGTTTCTTTCTATTTTCTTTTGGACTAAAAGTAAGGAAATATTCGTGCATACATATGTATACATTTCAATTTATTGCAATAACTTATATATTACCTATTCCTCTTTGCTTTAGCTTTTGTGGTTGCTGTAAGTTTCATAAGTTTCATTAATTTATTACAATCCACCTTCAAATAGTAAAATAAGTTACTGAAAATTCACACACCTTATAACAGTAGATACTTCCATTTTCCTCATTCTGCCTCTGTGCTGTCATATTTATAGGCTTTACCTCTATATGTTAGAAAACTCATAATACTTTTTTTACATAGGCCAATGATCTTTTAAATGAACTTAATTAGAAAAACCCTCCCATCAGCCTCATAATCACCACCTCTGATGCATTTCATTTATTTGTGTACATAAACGTTGCAATACATTATTTTCCCTCCTAAGTAAAAAAAAAGAAAGAAAGAAAGAAAACCTTCCCTTAATATTTCTTATAAGTCTGCTGGTAATAAATCCTCTCAGCTTTTATTTGTTCCAAAAAGTCTTTATTTCACCTTAATTTTTGAATGACATTTTCCTGGGTTCCCAGGCTCAGCTCTCCCCCACGTTCCCACAGTTCTAGCCCTTTGCCATAGTGCGCGGGACACTGTCTGCCTCCCGGAGTGCCTTCCCTCTTGTGGGCCCCGGAAAGCGAATGGTAGGGACTGTGTGCGTGGTACCCTTGGCCTCTGACCTCCATGATACTACATACAGACTCTCAATTCTAACCCGGGTCAAAAATCCCCAAAGGTCACCTGAGAGCCAACTATACACCTTCTCATCGTGCCTGAGTCTCGAAGTACCTTGCTGACCAAGGCTACTTTTTCTTGCCAACTGAGACAAGCTCATCTGTTTACCAATTTAAAATTGTTCCTATTTCCACCAGGAGGAGACAATGGACAGCTCTGACCATGCATTAATATATACAAAACTCCTTAAAATATATTTCCTATATGGATTTGTTAATTTGAAATTATTTTTAAATAATATATTTTTATTTGGATCAAAATCTTAAAGCAAATTCAAGTGGTTTTGTGTGTGCGTGTGTGTTCTATATCTACAAAGTATACTTCTTTTTCCTCTGCACACCCATACAAGGATGTTTGTTTCTGGTTTCATGGTTTCAGCATTCAAGTATTTCACGCTATGATCAAATAACACAAGAGTAGGTCTGGTATTAATTTCACACAACAGAACGATTCTTACACAGCTTGAGGTGATTCACTAAAGAAGATAGTATGAGATGATAACAACCCCTGATTACAACGGACAATGATGTGAGGAGTACCAGTCATGATTTCTTTCTAAACAGAAAGATTAAATTGCATTGGCTGTTACAAGTTCAGAGGTAAAACTGTGGCATGTTACCCACGGTAATATATTTATAGCTTACAGACTGAATTCTATACTGACAGTTGGTACCCAAGCTGTCATCCCCTCACCACTGAACTGTAACATTGGGAGACTGGGAGTCAAGGAGAGAGCTCAAGGTCGAATGGAGTGGGCCATGCTAGATGGCCACACAGAATCTCTCTCCCTCTGGCACTATGAATAGTGTTCGTCAGGCAAAACAACTAGAAAAGTTATTTCTTATCTGGCGTATCTAGAGATTAAACTCTCAGGTAGTTTGTGGTAGAAATGCCATCATGCCTGCCTTTGATCAGTTATCAGGTAACATACAAATAGACTCTTCTCTTCCTAGGGTTAATGAGTGGATGTGAAGAAATAATTTAAAATATTTCAACCACTTTCATTTCATCAGATAATAATAATAATCACTGGCTTATCTGATGAACAATGGAAATGATTTTGCTCTTAAAAAATTACCAAAGCCCTTAACAAGTATCGTCCAACACTTTGTGTTCAATCATGTCAATATACGGCCTTTTAAGCATTTTTGTAAGATACGTAATACTTAATTTTTTGCTCACCATTGTCACCTTGAACCCAGCACAGTACCTGGTAAAAAAAAGCGATTCCTTAAAATATGCAGAGGGAACGAGCCAATCAATTTTTAAAAAGTGTAAAAGTTCTCTCGACCATCCCATTTTTTATTCCCTGTGCTTCCTTCAACTTTGTTAACTGATTAGGAAGAGTGGGGGAAGTAGGAGAAGAAAAAGGATAAAAACTGTCCTACTACTTCCAGTGCTTGCTGTTTGGAAAATAATATTTTTATATTTTAATGTGAAGGCTATTACAATACATATGTTAAGACTGGCATATATAAGTGAACTATATCCCCAAATGAATACATTTCGATAGATAAAGCAATATACTTTGAGACGAATATCCATGATGGCTTGAGGCAAAAGAGGTAGAATCAGCATGTCAAACCAGACTAACCAATAAAGGAGGGGGGTGTAAAAATGCCTTTCCATAAAAAGAATAAAACAAAGAAAATACATACATACATTCACACACATTAATTCAAGGCTATTTAGTGAATTTGAATGTATTTCTCTGATGATATGTTTAGGTAAGAATGACTGTGCTCTTTTTACTTTATCTCATACAAAACCCCCTTGTTAATTCAGAGAGAGAAATGGAGGCTGTGCAAATGTCTTTCTCAGTCAGAAAGGAAAGGTGACGTGGTGGCACAATGCAAATACCTTGGGCTCCTGGAGTCAGACGATCTGTGTGGGAACCCGGACTGTATTTACTAACCACGTGACATTGCTCAGCTCACCTTGAAGCATTGCTCTGAAAACTGAAGTTAATATACAATAACATCAAGCTCAGTTTTTTATGTATTGGGGGTTCTCTGTGGGGAAAGTATTTTTCCAGGAAATTCTCATTTCAATGCCTGTGTGTGTGCGTGTGTGTCAGAGAGAGAGAGAGAGAGAGAGAGACCATGCCATAATTTGTTACCTAATTTTTCAGTTTTCTAAAAATAATCATAATTGTATTACTCCAAGATAAGATCCAACTAAAGAATTAATTACTTGAATGTCTCTGAAAAATATTTTGTTTCCTTGCCCCTAACTCCCTGGGGATGGGTTTGACTTGGTATTCTCGCTGGCTAAGAGGGGAGGTAAGGGAGAAATGAAAGAGAAAGAGGACTTGCAACATCCCCCGGACACCCTGAGGCAGAGTGTCAGTTTTCTGTGTTCAGATGGAGTGCCCACTGACAAAGGTGGCCTTTCCAATATTTATTTTGAAACTTAACACTGCAGTACCTAAAAAAGCCAGAAAAAATAATTTTTTTTTGAAAACATGAGCATTTAAAATAAATATGCCTCTTGCTTCAGTGAAGACTCAATAGCCTAAATGTTATAATTGCTTTTAAGTGCCAAGGAAGTTGGAGAAATAAAAGACAAAATTACAGCAACTGCTTCCCTCATGAAAAGTCATTCTTGTAGCAATGCAGTAAACAAAGGAGCTCATATAGTCCCGTTCGTCTGTGAAAAATACTTTATAGCAAAGATGTCTCTGTGATAAGAATTAATTAAGATCAACCATCTGGTTAGAGGAGATTTTCTCTGAAAGACAAAGGAAAAATATTTTTGAAATGCTTAAAAAAGGTAGCATTCATTAAATATAGAAAAGTAAATAATATTATTTTGATTAATTTAGGCGTAAATGTGTGTGTACGTTTAGGAAAGAATAAAGTTACCTGGCAAGGATGAAGCTAAATAACTATCTACCTATCTATTTATCTATATGTCACATACGGTTTATACTATCACTGTAGTAACTTTTAATTTAGGCTTTCAAATGGAATATTTGGGGTTTCGGACACTTTTGTGTTTAGAATTAAACTTTTATCCTTCTCTTTCCCAAATCCCAAACAAAAGTAAACCTACAGGGTCTTCCTGTACTACCATTTTGATCATATCTTTCTTGAATTCTACTGGAAATTGCACAGAAGAATCACTGAACAACTTCCATCACCATGAAATTCTTCTGTGTCCTTAATTAATGGAGCACATATGTAAGTGAAGAATTTCTATAACTGAGCCCGAGCAGTGGGGCCCCTCCTTAGGAGTCTGCCCAGAGTAGCGCCCGGTTTTCCTCAAATGGCTCTTTGCTCCTCATGAGATCTGATGTGGTCTGGGGACCGAGGTGACCGAGGGTGCTGCCAGCAGCCATGTGTCCAAGTGCACGGAAGCAGCTAGTCAGAGAATGACTCCACTCCGGGGAAAGACAGAGCCAGGAGAAGAAGGGGAGCAACTAGGTGGATTAAATCCCTTCCTCCGGGACCCCCGAAGCCCTCCTGTTCCCTTCTAGTTCCTATGATTTGGTGACTAAAAGATATATATTCCACATGCAGCATCTAGTCTGATTTGGGGTTTTCTCTTGCGAGTCAGAGTCCTCACAAGGGCAGGACATCCTTCCGGGGTGGAAGCCTGAGGACTTCTATCACAAAGTCTGTGCAACACACCCTTCCCTTTTCAACACTCCCTTCACCAACTCATACCACCCTGACGTTCACTTTCATGGAGAGGTTAAACTATTTAAAGAATAGCCTTAATTTCACGCTAATCTGTAATAATAGAAATGCTTCATAAGCTCCAATACTCTAAAATTTTTGTGCGTTATCAAAAATAAAATTCATGGTATATTAACATCCTGCCTGAGAACTGCATTCAAACTATTAGTGCAGTTCTCTTTGTTTTCTCTCCACCTGCAATGCTCTGCTCTTCCTTTCCCTCCACCTGCACTCAAGCTTTCAACTGACTTTTGAAGCACACATAGAATGTAGATATATAAATGCCACTTCTTCCATGCAGTCTCCTGGGATTCCTGTTCTTAAGGCTGGAATTTATCAGTCTTCTCACCTCTCATGATATTTCATCACAAAAGGTGGGAAGTACTTCAAAAGTTAGCTACATATTTACACATATGAGTTCTTCCTATGAAACTGCAAGCTTCTAAAAGCGTGGATGTGAGTTTGGGTCACTGTGCGCTCCCATAATTAAAATAATGATGGTCGGCTAATAAATATATCCATGCAGAATGGCTTTGTGCTTTGTAACTTATCTATTTTTATGTGCTTTGACCATTTTCTAAGCATTTAGAGACTAGTTTTTATTTGTTGTTTTGTTTGGATCTTGTTTTTAAACACCCATGAATCTAAACTCCATAAAGATTATTTTTATAATTTGAAGATAAAAACTATATTCCTATTTTAAAAGTTGAATCTACTATTCTCTTTGTCTGTTATCACCCTCAGCTGTCCCCAGATTTCCTCAGCTGTCTCTAAACTGTTTATTATCCCTGTTTTCCAGGTTACTTGAAAGGCATTTGAAAACTTTTAAATAATTAGCAAGGGTTGTTTTTGCTGTTGGACACATTAAACATCTTCATTATCAAAGTTATTTTGTTATTAATTGATTAAAAAACAGCATAGTGAAAGTCATGGTGTTTTTAATTACCTCTATTCCTTACAATGTTTTGCATAGCTAATTTCTTCCCCCCGCAGTTCAGTAGGCTGTTGGCTTTCACTGATGTAACAGTGTGGTTTGACTTATTCACGTCCATCCCTTAAAGAAATATGTCATGTGGTGATTTGTCATTTTCCTGGTGCTCAAGTTTGAAATATGTGCACTGTGATGCTGGAGTTCAAAAAGAGTCGCTTAGCAGTGAGTGAGCCTTGCTAAACATTTAGCCTATACATCTCCACCCAGCTTGGCTCTACTGGCATTGAAAGCTCAGGTTCAGTCTTGCTGAACATGCTTATTCATTATTCAGGAAATGCTCACCTTAAAGCAAGGACTTTCATGTTCCATTCCTTTCTGAAAAGAGCAATTATTGGAATTTAGAAGACAAGCTTCTTGTACATTGATAGAAAACAAACTTTGAAGTCAAGAGCCAGCTCCATTTTTCAGTTCTTGGATCCTCTTATGTCATAGTGGGCAAAGCAGAGAGTTAAATGAGACGATAAATGCTTATCAACATTCTGGCTCATCGCAGATCCTTAATAACTAACGAGGATTATTATTCAATTGTATTTTAGTAATTTGGCCATGTTATATTTTTCTTTTTCTTTACATCCTCTGGGCTTTGATCCTCAATATTTAGCATGGTTATTAGTTGACCTTTTCCAATAGGATAGTATCAATCACTATGAAAGATGTTAGACCAACCCAGAGGTTTTTTCTTTCCTGAAATGACTAAGCTGTTTACTTAAGAGTCTTTAAGTGGATTTCAATCAGTCGGTACCCATTTTCAACTTTAACACTCCTTGTAAGATATGGAGTACAGAATAAAAGTCACTTCAAAATCTAAAAATGAATCTATCATTGTTTAGTTTAATATCTGATCTTCCATGGGTCCTTTACACATGCTCCTTAGTGACCCGCCCCTTCTTTTCCCCATTATCTCCCTCCCCCGTCCCCTTTAGCACTGTCAGTTTATTCTTTATTTCCCTGTCTCTGGTTCTATTTTGCTCACTTGTTTGTTTTGTTGATTAGGTTCCACTGATAGGTGAGATTATACAGTATTTGTCTTTCAAAAACCATGGGGGGACGGGGAGGGTTGAAGGTAGGAAGTGGGGTACCCACTATGTGTGCTACCCATGTAGGGCAGGAGAGAGTAATGGGGAAAAATGGGGGCAATGGTAAATGAACAATAAAAAAACGAACAGCAAAGAAAAAATAATACCTAATTTTCCAAATATATTTATTTTCGAAAAAGCATTTTAATGTTGCAAATCCTGTTTAAAGAGACCCCTTACTCTTAACCTGTGTTTTTCAGGCTTTATAAGCAGACCCTCCAGTTCTCTAAAGAGATTTCGCTGCATTGAGATTATTTTTCATTCTGCCCTTTCAAACTACATTCATCTATAACATTGAAACTTTTAAAACTGCTTTATTGGGGTATGATTGATAAACAAAACAACTGTACATATTTGCACAATGTGATGAGTCTGGGCATATGAAAATACCTGTGATGCCACTACCACAAATGAGGTAATAGATACATTCAGCACCTTCACAAGTTTCTTTGTATCTTTTTGGGGTGTTTTGTTTTTTTTTTTTACCTTTATTTAGGTATGATTGATATACAAAAAAAAAAGACACAATTCGATGAGTTTGGAAATATGTATGCATGTGCCCGAAAAACCATCACCACAGTCAACATACTTGTCACATCCATCACCAATGAAAGATTCATGGTGTCCCTCTTGTGTATGTGGTAAAAAACACTCCACATGAGACCAACTCTGTTAATAAACGAAGTGCACAATACAGTATGGTTAACTACAGCCACCGTGTTGTCGAGCAGAGATCTAGAATGTATTCATCTTGCAAAACTGAAGCTTCGTACCCACTGAACAACTCCCCCTTTCCCACTTCTCTCAGCTGATGGTAACAGCTTTTCTATTGGCAGCTTCTGTGCATTTGACTACGGAAGTGGAATCGAGGGGTATCTGTGCTTCTGTAACCGGCTTTTTTAACTTAGCATTAATGCCCTCCAGGTTCAACCACGCTGTCGCAAAGGGCAGAATCTTCCTATTCGTTAAGGCTGAATAAAATTCCCTTGTGTGTATATAAGGCATTTTCTTCATCTATTCATCCATCTTCATGGACATTGAGGTTGTTCCCATCTCTTGGGTATTGTGAATAATGCTTCTGTAAACGAAGGAGTGCAGCTATCTCTTTGAGATCTTATTTGAATTCTTTTGGGCATATACTCAGAATCAGATGAATCATAACAGTAATTCCAGTTTTAATTTTTGGAAAACCCCAAACCCCGTCTACACCATTTTTCACAGTGGCTGTGCTAATTTACACTCCAACAATAGTGTACAAGGGTCCCAACATCTCCGGGGCCTCACCAGCACTGGTCTGTTTTTCTAATAATAGTCAACAGGTGAGGGCTGGTATTTCATTGCTGTTTTAATTTGAATTTTCCTGATGATGAGTGATCTTGAGCACCTTTTCATATATCTGTTGGCCATTTGTTGAATGTGTTCTTTGCAGAAATGTCTATTCAAGTCCTTTGACCATTTTAAATCAGATTATTGGGGATTTTTTACTGACATGTAAGAGTTCCTTCGATGTTTTGGAAATCAGTCTTTTATCAGATATGTGGTTTGCAAAATTCTACCCTATTCTTTAGGTTGTCTTTGAACTCTGCTTTCTTTACTCTACAGAAGCTTTTCATTTTGATGTCCCATTTGTCATATTTTTCTTTTGTTTCTTGTACTTTTGGTGTTATATCCAAGAAATCATTGCCAAATCCAATGTCTTGAAGCTTTTCCCCTATGTTTCTTCAAGGAATTTTATAGTACCAGACTTACGTTTAAATTTGTAATCAGTTTTGAGTGGATTTTTATATTAAGTGTCGGTTAAGAGTCCAGTTACATTCTTTGGTCTGTGGATGCCCTTTGTTCCCAATACCATTTGTTAGAGACTATGCTTACTGGGTAGTCCTAGCCTTGTTGAACATCAGTTGACTGTCTATCTGTAGGTTTACTTCTGTGCTCTCCATTCTGTTACATTGGTCTCTATGTTGAGCTTTATGACAATGCCATATTGTTTTGATTATAATAGCTTTGTAATATAATTTGAAATCAGGAAGAATGATGACTCCAACTTTGTTTTTCTTTCTCAAGATTGCTTGGGATATTTGTAGTCTTTTGTTCTCCCATATAAATTTTAGGATATTTTTCTACTTTGATTTTTAAAATGTACATTAATATTTTGATAAATAATGCATTGAGTCTGTAGTTTGCTTTTTAGCTGTATAGACATTTTAGCAATATTACATCCAATCCATGAATAAGGCATCTTTTAAAATTATTTGTGCCTTCTAAATTTCTTTCATCAATTATTTGTAGTTTTCAGGGTATAAGTATTTCACCTCTTTGGCTAAATTTATTCCTGAGTATTCTTTTGGTTTGGATTCTAGTGTAAATGGAATTGTTCTTTTGATTTCCTTTGCAGATAGTTTCTTACAGGAGTACAGTAAAACAACCCATTTTTGTATGCTGATGTTGTATCCTGCAACTTTTCTGATTTTAATCACTTGTTCTAATAGTTTTTTGGAGAAATCTTTAGAATTTTCTGCATGTGAGATCATGTCATCTGCATAGATAATTTCACTGTTACCTTTCCTATGTGGATGACTTTTTCTCCTCTTTCTTAATTGTTCTGGTTAGGATTTCTAGTACTATGTTGAGTAGAAATAGTGATATTGGCCATTTTTGCCTTGTTCCTGATATTAGAGGAAAAGCTTTTAGCTTTTCACTTTTGAGTATTTCGTTAGTTGTAGGCTTGTCATATATGGTCTTTAGTATATTGAAGTAAATTTATGTTATACCTCAGCTATTTAGAGTTTTTATGATGAAGGAGTGTTGTCAAATGCTTTTCCTACATCTATTGAAAAGATCATGTAAATTTATCCTTCATCCTGTTAATGTGGTGTGTCATATCAACTGATTTGCATATATGGAACCAGACTTGCACCTAAGGGATAAATGCCACTGCGTTTATATGCTGTTGGATTTGGGTTGTTAATATTTTGTTAAGAATTTTTGCATCTGTCTTCATCAGAGATATTGGCCTGTACTTCCTTTTTTTTTTTTTTGGTAGTTTGTCTGGTTTTCACAACAGGGTAATGCTGGCCACATAAAATCTGAAAGTATTCCTTCTTCCTTAATATTTCTGAAATAGGTTAAGATGAATTGGTTTTAATTCCTCTTTGAATATTTGATAGAATTCACTAGTAAAGCCACCTGGTCCCAAGATTTTCTAGAGTTAAAAGTGATTGACACACCACAGTATTCTGTTTATTTACATATTTACCTTTACTAGTAAGTTTTACATTTTCATCTGTTTCTGCGATGCTGTTTAGTGTCCTCTGATTCCTGCTTGAAGAGCTCTTGCTAGTATTTCTTGTGAAGTAGATCTAATGGTGATGAACTCTCTCAGCTTCAGATTGTCTGGGAAAGTTGTCATTTCTCCGTCATTTCTGAAGGACGCTTTTGTCAGGTATAGTATTCCTGGTTGGAACTTGTTTTCCTTTCACTATTTGAATATATCATTTCACCCTTCTAGCCTGCAAGCTTCCTGCTGATAAATCTGTTTATAATCATATAGGGCCTCCCTTGTTCATTAGGAGTAACTTCTGCTGATTTCAAAATTCTTTGGTTTTTATTAAATTTTGACGATGTGATCATAATGTGTCTGTGTAGACGTTTTTTGAATTGGCTTTTTCTGGGATGTCTTGGATTTCAGAAATCTGGATGTCCACTTCTTTCCACAGATTTGGGAGGTTTTCGACAATTATTTCTAAAAATAAGCATTATACCTCTTTCTTTTCTCTTTCTGGGACTCCCAAAATGTGCATATTGTTTCATTTGTTGTATCCAATAATTCCCTTATGTTTTCCTCACTCTATTTTTTTTTATCTTTAACTGGATAATTTCAAATGACTTCTCTTTGAGTTTGCTAACTCTTTCTTCTGCTTTGTCAAGTCTGTTGAACATCTTACTCCAGTGACTTAATTACTGTGTTCTTCTGCTCCGTAATTTCTGTCTGTATCTCCTTTATTATTTCTATCTCTTCAACTCTCAATTATTCATGTACTGGTTTCCTGATTTTAGTTAGTCATGTATCCCCATTCTCTGTAACTCAGTGAACTTTTTCAAAATGTTTATTTTGAATACTTTGTCAAGCATGTCATAAACCTCCACTTATTTAGGGTAATGTTACTGGAGATTTATTATTGTTTTTCTGATTTGTGTTTTGATCATGTTTTTCTGATTCTTCATGTTCCTTGTAGCTTTCCCTTGATGTCAGCACGTCTGAAGAAATGGTCACCTCTCTCCATGTGTATGGACTGGTTTTGACTGGGAAAGAACTTCACCAGTCAATCTGCCTATAGATTCTGGGCCTCTGTTACTAACTGCCCCAAGAGTCCTGTCTGGTTTTGGGTTTTTTTTTTCCCAGGAACCCATAATCTGCCTCTCTGGTGTTGATGTCAGTTTCTTCCAAGCTCTTTCTGAGTTAGGTCAGAAACAAGCCCCTCAAGCAGGATACTGAAATTGTGAGGACAAAGGAACTACACTCTACTCCCTCCCTCATGGAGGGGAAGCCTCAGTAGCACCTTCCCAATACTCAGAGCCAAGCTGCCTGCAGAGAGGTGCCCCTCCCCCAGCTGCTCCACGTATCCAAACTATGCCAGTTCTTTCAGCTCTCTGCATATGATCGACAGACGCCAGCCCTCTAGGAGCACCTCGAACATCCAGAGAGTGCAAAGAAATGCTGAGAGTGTTGCACTTTGAGTCCATTATCTCCCATCACGCTCCGCTGGGAGGATTCAAACTCTTTCTCAGTCCTGAGCTCTGCTGTCTTGTGAGAGGGCCGATCGCAGGTACAATTAATTTGCTTTCTTACCCATTTCAGTGCAGCTGATCTCATTTTTGTGCTCATCTGGCATACTGCAGCTCCTGAACTGGAATCTGAACTTCTCATCAAGGGTTTTTGATTCTCACACTCTTGTTATATTAGTGTTGCTGTGAGAGAATGAAGTCTGGGACTTATTCTCCCATCATGTTGACATCTCTATGACATTAAAACTTGTCATCTGTGCACATAACCACTGTTTTAGGAAAGGTAAATCAACTCCGAAGAAGAGGAAATGTATTCTGAAGCACAGAGAACCATCTTTCTTGGTTTTTCTTTTTGGATTTTATGTTGCATGGTAGGCAGCCCAAAATTGGATGACATTTTTCGATTGGTGCAGTTGCCAGATGGTTTCCCCTAAAGGACAGGACTGCAGATTCCTCCTTTAGGCAAATTCTATTTAAGTTAGGTTATTACTGATTATAGTATTTAGGTTACTTAAAGTAAAATGAAAGAAGGCCCTAAGTAAACACTCGGTTACGAGGTTGAGCCATCAAATATCATGACATTTGCATGTAAAATGATGGACAAGAACTCAGAAATGGAATGTCAGCATGGCCTCCATCCATTCTGTTTCTCCTTCTCCTCTTAGTGTACTTACTGTACTAAAAGCTGCCTGCTAGCCAGGTGCCTTGCCTCTAGCTTTGACCTAGTTAGAGGAACCTCGCCTATAAGACTTCTTGCATGTACTCTCTGAAAAACAGCTCTCACCGTGTCATTTTTCTTCTTCGTTTTTTCCCCCCTTACACCATCCAGTGCTTTGTGATTTCCAATAGGAGACAGGCTGTTCCTCACCGTGGTCTACAATGTTTCCCCATTTCCTGGTCCCTGCTTACCCATCTGTCTCTGTATTTTATTTTCATCTCCTACCACTTTATCATTGCTCTAAAAATGTACGTCAGAGCTCCTGAGTCCTCTTGCCGCTCTCTGCCTGGAAGCCGTATCCCCTTCAAATATGGTTTATTACTAAGACCTCTTTTCGCATCTTAATTCCTGCTGTTGCACCAAAAATCATTTCAGGTCTCACTTCTTCCAGAGAGCCTTCTCTGAATCCCCCAAGATGGACTTAGTGTCTATCGTCAGTGTCCAAGGTAACTTAGAGACTTGTAAGACTGTGGTAAATACTGCGTTTTTGTCTGTGTCTCCCCCACCCCCACCCTCACCAGGCTCTCTGTTTTAGGAGAGAGGGAATGTTTTGCATTCAAGTTTGTCTCCCTGCTCCCAGCACAATGCTTATACCGTAGCAGTCATTTAGTAAGTACTTGCTTAAGGACTGTGTATAGCAGAAAAATGAATAAAATTTTAAAATCTCCCTTCAAGTCCTGCCAAGTCTACTTGATAAATAAGCTACCACAGTATCAGTGCAACCTCTTGGTTACGTAACTGACGGAGCTTCCTAATTAGTCTTCCATTATTCTCCACTTGAATCCAGTCCCTGGAAGTCATCACTATAGATGAATCTTCTCCAGTTACAGGTCAAAGGGCACTCAGTGATCAAGGTTCTTTAGGTTGGGTTAAAGTATATAAATTTTGGTTCAGATATTCTCAATCACAGGATAAAGCACTGATTCCTTACCTGATTGCAAGATAGTCCATGATATGACCCCACTTTCCTGAAACTACAGTTTCAGTCTCCAACGAACAGGCTTTTCGTTGGATTTTTCCTTTATCTGAAATCACTCTCTGCGTCTTAACCCACCATTTTTACTGCTATGCTCTCTCACATACCGAGGTGTCAGCTAAAGATCAGCTGGTTTGGACTCTGTCCCACCCGTCTCTTATACACCTTTTGTGACTAGTGTGTTCCTCTCACAGTGACGGGAGGGGCAAGAGAAAACAGGAAAGCCTTCTTACAGCCTAGGGCTCAGGTCTGACACAATGGTAGGTGCCCCAAATACACATTTTCAAGATGTTAAATACAGAGACTTCTGTGACTAGTGTGATGATTAGTCTCCTATTGCCACAAAATGTCATCTTGACCAAATGTTAAGCAAGTAGCTCACTTGAGATGAGTGTTATGAAAGAGGAAACAATGGAACTGGGCTTAAGTGTGCAGGGCTATAGCTGAAGTAGAAGATCAGGAAACTGATACCTGAGAGCAAATTTCCATGTCATTAATTAAAACTGATCTAAATTGGAAAGAAAACATTTTACCACATTGATTTGTGGGATGGGCATGAGCAACATTATAAAGTTCAGGAAACAAAGAGCCTCAAAAATTTCTTTGGTTTTTGTAATTCAGTTTATTCTCTGACATAGGTAATCTTCTAAAGTTTCTATCGACAGTCCTGACATTCTTCTATCTAGACAGAATGATATGGGGGAGAAAGAACTGTACTTGAAGCAACCAAGCCCCACATGAAACATTTCACTGATTACTATTTTGGGCAGGTCGTTTCACTTCCTGTTGAACTTTATTTCCTCCGCCATGGCATGAAGATAATTATACAAAAGTTGCTGTGAAGTTAAACAACTTCCTCTGCGTGTAAAAGCTTCAGAAATGAGTAGAGCATTATGCAAATACAAAAACCTGTTACACTGCAATAAACCTGAGTGGGATATTGTCCTGCTAGCTTTATTGGTCCATAAATGCTATGGCTTGACTACCTATAAAGAGAACAAGGGAAATAGGTTACTAGCAACTCTGAGCACCGTCACCACCAAGATCAGGATCCTAGCCCTTGCAGGTTGCTACAACTCAGAAGGAGTATGAGATCACAGGGATGGGAGGGTGGTCCATTTGCAGCAGTAATTCACAAGGATGTGCCACCATGTACATAGTGTGCAAGGATAGAGCAACTTAATTCTGGGTCATTGTATACCCCAGACAGAGTGTCTCTGATTGATCGTCACTATCACATTATAATAATTGTCTGTCTTTAAGATATCATCATGATAAAGAATGAATATTAAAAGATTCTATGTGTAATTGCTATTTCAAAATATTAATTATAATTATAATTTTAGGTACTAAAATTATGTTTATGATAGCTATGCATTCCTTTTATAGACTTATACTATTAAAAATATAATACTATGGAGACTTTAAGCCATAAAGTCCTGAGAGGGAACATAGGCAATAAAATCTCAGGCACTTCTCTTAGTAATATTTTTTTATATAGCCACTCGAGCAAGGGAAACAAAAAAAATAAAGAAATGGGACTACATCAAACTAAAAAGGTTTTGCACGGCAAAGGAAACCATCAAAAAAAATGAAAAGGCAACCCACTGCATGGCAGAACATATTTACCAATGATATATCTGATAAAGGGTTAATACCCAAAATTTAAAAAGAACTCATACAACTCAAATAAAAAAACAAACAATCCAATTAAAAATGGGCGACGGTGCTCAATAGACACCTCTCCAAAGAGGACACACAGATGGCCAAGGGACATATGAAAAGATGCACGACATCACTGGTCACCAAACAAATGCAAATTAAACCCACAATGAGATATCACTTCACACCTATCAGAAACGCTATCATCAATAAAACAACAAACCACAAGTGCTGGTGAGGATAAAGAAAAGGGAGCCCTCGGCACTGCTGGTGGGAATGCAGACTGGTGCAGCCACTGTGGAAAGCAGTATGGAATTTCCTCGAAAAATTAAAAGTGGAACTGCTGCTTGACTCAGTGATCCCACTTGCGGGAATATATCTAAAGAAATTAAAACACTAATTCCAAAGAATATATGACCCCTATGTTCACTACAGTGCTATTTACAGTAGCCAAACTATGGAAGCAACGCAAGTGCCTATCAATAGACAACTGGTTTAAAAAGCTGTGGTACACACACACACGCACGCACACACGCACACACACACACACAAAGGAATATTACTCAGCCATTATAACAAATGAAATCTTACCATTTGCAACAGCATGAATGGACCTACAGGGTATTATGTTAAACGAAGTTAAGTCAGTCAGAGAAAGACAAATACTAAATGATTTCACTCATATGTGGTATCTAAAGAACAATTTAAACAAACAAACAAAACAGAAACTCTCATAGATACAGAGAACAGACTGATGGCTACCAGAAGAAGAGCAGGTGGGGGCTGGGTAAAAAAGGTGAAAAGATTAAGTGGTGTATATTGGTAGTTACAAAATAGTCATGGGGGCGTAAAATACAGCATAGGGAATATAGTCAATAAATTGTAATAACTATGTGTTTGAAAAAATACAAAAAATTTGTAATTGGAAAAAATTTTAAAATAAAATAATAGCAACGAATAATTATCATGTATTGACTATTAGGTATGTGTGGGATCCCATAATGAACATAGATAATCCTTATATTGGTTAAGTGTGACTTATTATCTATAATTTACAGTTTTAAAAAGTAGAGACCTAAAAAGTTTAAGGAGCTCATATAGTTGAATGACCAAGCTAAAACTTGAAGCCAGGTTGTCTGACTGGGAAGTCCACACTTTCAAAACACCAAGAAAATTTTTCTTCTTCTCTCTCTTTCTATCTGATTAAAATATTTAAACCAAATCCTCTGGAAGTGACGCAGCACTAATTTTAACAGAATATCACTTTTAATAGTTAACACTTGATACTGACCCCTATAATTTGTTAAACATATTAGCATATACAGGGGTTCCCCCCAAAATGGAATTTATTTATAAAAAATTATGTATTTATTCTTACATGCTTAATCTTCAGCCACCTTCACAGTACTCTCCATTTGATGCAATACACCTATCGAGACATTTTTCCCACTGCTCAAAACAGTTTTTGAACTCATTGATTCCAATGCCTTTTAGTGCTTCTGCCATTTGTTGTTTCACCTCTTCCACACCGGCAAAATGTTTCCCTTTGAGCACTCTTTTCATCCAAAGAAACAAAAAAAAAGTCACTCGGGGTGAGATCAGGCGAACAGGGAGGATGGGGCACAGGGGTCATGCCATTTTTGGTCAAAAACTGCCGAACACTCAGTGAGATGTGGGCAATTGTGCTCATAAGTCACCCGTCATGAAATGGGTAAATGCATTGAAAGTCTTCAAACAAAAAATTCACTGAAGCCAAATGCAGCCTCTCACAACAACGCCAGCTGGTACCCTGATGCAGATGGGTTGTTCGCACACTCACCTAGTGAGGGAAGCCTGTACTATAGGGGGCCAGCTCTCCAGAAATAATTCCGGTTTTGGTGGGGGCAGGTCCCCCCTTGTATAGCTCTGGGGAAATACTGATGTGGTGAGATAACATCAAGGGAGAATAGATTTGAATGTTCCTGATGATGTTTCCGTTAGAGCTCTGTATTAGTTGGTAAACATTACGTATGTTATATGGTATCATTCTGATGTGTTTTGAGATCTCTTCATCAGAGAGAACGTCGGCAAGCTGAGGCGTGGCAATGGGCTCTACCAAGATGGCGTCTTTGACCAGTGATTTCTAGGACTGTTCTCTGATACCTGTCTATTTTGTATCTTACTTTGTGTCTCAGGTCATTTGTTTTATCTGCAATACCCAACCTGATATCCTTATCGTAGGCACATTTCAATCTTTTCAGCTGCAGTCGTTCAATGTTTATAAATTTCAACAGAAGCTTTCAATTGCACTCACTCGGCTTGTTGCAAACTGGTTACCATAAATATCTATGCTGGGCAGATTTTCCAATGTCTGGTCTAAAAAATGCCTCTGCTATGATTTACCTTCTCCCTGTGCTCGAGTTCACACTGTTCCGAGAACCGCCTGATGTTGAAGTGGCTGCTGTGGAATCTGACTGAAACAAGAATGACTTCCAAGTCGTGTGTGACCTAAAAAAGGCTCCCCCACTGAACAAAGATACTGACATTTGTGTTTCTTGCCGCATTGTAATACCAAACATGCTGTTTGGCGGTGGTGCCCTGTGGCTATGTTGGGCAGCCATTTCATGCTCTGCTCTTTGCAGCAAACCTATTCTAGAGTGTTCTTTATCTATTTCTTTGGCTAGTAAATGCCCAACCAAACAGCTGAATTAGTCCAGACACAAGCTGACATTTCCTCATACATTCATTTGTTGTTTTATTGAGCTTAATGAACCATGATAGAATTTGTAATCTTTCAGATTTCAACTAAGGACAGTCCCTTTTCTAAAAAATTACCTAAGATTCTTAAATTACATCTTCAAATAAGATATGCCAATCACCAGACAATAATTCTAAGTGAAATTCATACAAAAATGACAAATATCTGTGTTTAATGAATAAGAACCAGTATCTCAGAAAAACAGAGCACCAAGAATATCAAAAATTAATCTCTGGTAATTTGGTGTTGAAATAGCTGAAAAAGAATTATCATTGTCGGCTGAACAATATAATGCCCGTAGTGAAAAGCTTGTCAGGACTAATATAATCAAATACAAAACTGATACAGGGAATCTTGACCCTACATCTCGAATACCACACTGGGCCTCTCCCAACCTGAGCAATGTAATTAATTAATTTCAGCTGAAGAACGTCTGACAGTCTGTAATTAACAACAGGGGCACCTGGGCACCTACACACTCTAATCCTGCACTGCGGTGAGAATCTGGGAGGTGATTAACGATTACCGGAGGCAGGCTGCCAACCCACTTCCTGGTTGTCCCTTCTTCCCTCTCCAGCTCTCCCAACCTACCCCCACCCCCACTTTCCTTGACAGGTTTTAAACGGAACCTTTTCAATCAAAGTATAACATTCCTGTTTTCTTTAAAAGATCTACACTATGTTCACATCTTGAGGAATAAACCTCAGAGCAAGTTTCATTTAGGTTTAATAACGCAACACATGTTAAAATGTTCATAAGAATGTATATTCCATTTTTTAAGTTTTTTTACTTCTTTTTAACTTGGGAAGGACAGGAGCACCTCATATTATTCGGATTGATTCCATTTCACAGGTGTTGCGTTTTTGTTTTGTTTTTTTTAATAGATTGAAGGAAAAACCGCTCCACCAGCAAAAAAGATTATGACCGCCTTTATTACAGTGGTCTGGAATCAAAGCTGTAATGCCTGAGATGTGCCTGTAGTTGAGAAGTGACGCTGATAAATATGTATTAAAGATGCAGCATGTTTGCCTTCCTCCAGATTTTGGCCTGACACCTCTGCAATGTAGCCAGCTCAATAAAATAATCAAGTAAGTGGAAAAGCGGCAAAGTGTCGTATATATGCAATAGCAAAAGGCTGTTGTTACATCAGAATTTTTAACTCAACGGGGGGCGGGGCGAGGGGGCGAGGGGCGCATGGTGGGGGGAAATGGACAAAACTGTACTTGAACAACGATTAAAAATTTTTTTTAAAAAACCTTTTAACTTGGCTTTGTTACTTCCTTGCCGTATAACTTTGGGCATATTACTTAGCTTCTCTGTAATTTTTTTTACCTTTTCCATGAAAAGAAGATAGAAAATGCTAACAAATGTTGTGCACGCGTAATCACAGATATATTTAAGTATGTCTCTTAAATATAAGTATTTACAAATGGACATTTCGCCAAAAGGGCAAATAAGCACTCAAACACATGTTCACTATCATGAACCACGAGGGTAATGCAAGTTAAAAAACCATGATGGCAAGTATCATTCAGAGTTAACAGAATGTTTTTCTTCCTGACTGTCAACTAAGTGCGACTCGATCTTTGGTCAATTGACTGATTCATCCACTTAAAAATAATTCCTGCCCAGGCCAGGTGGCTTCAGGTGGTTGAAGCATCGTCCCCGTACACCAAAAATGTTGCAGGTTCGATTCCCAGTCAGGGTCCACACCTAGGTTGCAGGTTCCATCCCTTGTTGGGGTGCATACGAGAGGCAACCAATTGATGTTTCTCTCTCACATCGATTTTTTTCTCTCTCTCTTTCTCTCAAATCAATAAACATATCCTCAGGTAAGGATTAAAAAAATAATTATCCCTGACTATCTACTGCATTCTTGGAATGTGACCAAATTGTTTATTTTATACAGCCTTTGCTAGTATAGAATACGCAATTGTTTTTGAAATACCTTCTTGACGTCTTATTGAAAAGGACCCAGGGATCTGAGCCATTAGAGAATTAAGAACGGGAAAACAGGGAAGGAGCATTCACTGCTAACCTCATGCTTTAGAGAAAGCTTTTAAAGGGAGTGGCATCTAAGTTGAGAATGGAATAACTGGCAGGAGACAATTAAAAGAGTCATAGAAAAAATGCAAAATCACTAGCCATCCACTGTAATAAGTGGAATCTAGGTATCTTTCCAAAGCAATGTGTTATACAAAAGAACAGAATAATAACATTAAAAAAGAAGGATCTGGCTTTGTCTGGCGTTTCCAAACTGTACATCCCTCCACGTGCAGAGACAAGAAAGCCTTCCAGCCAGTTAAAAGGCAGGCAAGGACTAAGGAGAACAGAAAGGGAAAATATCGTTGGTAAAGTCTAGAGTATGGGATTGTGAAGCTTAGAGCCATTTCATTTACTAATTTCTGGTATTCATCAGCATGGGCACAAGGGGTTTCAAAACGGGCGAGGCTAGACCGAAATGTGTGTTTATTTGTTTACTTTTCTTTCACTTTCAAAAAATTTAGTGTTGGCACTATTCTGGAGGTGCGCACATTTCCACAGGAAGGGGATGTTTATATATTTGTTGTCATAATTCCTGACACCTGGTTTCTTAAAGCCAAAACATGTTGTGAGTCTTTCAGACAACACTCCTGCAGCCTCGACAAATGAGTTATTGTTGACATGTCCTTCTTTGGGGGGAAACTTTGAGGAAACTATTAGGTAAATAAAAATGCTGAGCTTTGTAAATGAACGTAAACACCTATAAGATGGTATATATTGTGCTGAATTATTAGCAAATTATTATTTATTTGGTTGCAGGTATACAGAAGAAAAGTTGGGACTGTCAGCATAAGACTAGGCATAGAAGAAGAAAGACAAATAAAAGAACATTATTTTGTCATATTGAAGTATGAAACTATAGGTAGTGAGAAGTAATTTTATTGTTCTCCATTATTCTGACTATAATAATTAATGTGAAGAGCAACTAACTTAATGGAACATTTTTCTGTAAAAAATATTCATATATTATCAAGTGAAGTAGCCCTCTTAGGAAGAATTTGCTCTGAACTTACCATTATTTAATTAAGTGGAACTTGTTTAAAATAATTGCACTTTGAATTGAGATTTTCTTTTAAGTTGTTCACACCAACCCAGGACTTAGATCTTCTTAAATTTACAGATCTACATGTTTTTGTGCATTCTGCTATAACACGCGCGCGCGCGCGCGCACACACAAACACACAATGTTTCTAATTTGAGGGTCATTATTTCCTTCTTTTCTTTATTTTCTCTTTAATTAGGGAATAAAGATAGAATTTTTCACTACAGCAACGTGGTGAGACTAAGAAATCTTTAAGATGTTTACAAGTATGTTAAAATGCTGGATAAACTACTTGAAAAATATTTAAAATAAGCTTGCAAAAAAGGAGGGAGCCCCGAAGCTGACAGACAAACGAGGTGACTACAAACCAGAACTGAAGTGCTTGAATGGATCTGGTGCTGCAGGGGTGTGTGTGCGTATGTTTGTGTGTCTGTGTCCAATGGGGAGGGACACGTAGAACTGAGGAGTGGGTGGTTGGTCTTGGTATCCCTATGGCTTGAAATTTCATGTCAGATTAGTCGTAAAACGCACCTTAAATTTTGAGAAAATAAGGCATTATTTTATTTCTTTTTTTATTCTCACCCGAGGACGTGCTTCTTAATCTTTAGGGATGGGGGGAAGGAGAGAAATAACCGATGTGACAGCGAAACATCGATCGGCCACCTCTCGCAAGTGCCTGCCTGGACCAGAGACCAAACTCGCAACCCAGTCATGTGTCCTGACCAGGAATCAAATTCATGATCTCTTGATTTATGGGTCGACACTCCAACCAACTGAGTCATGCTGCCAGGCAAGGAGGCATCATTTTAAAAAGCCACATTTTTAAAAAGGAACAGTACAGAACCTCAGGAAATGGGTATGTCTCTGTCACATGAAAAACTGAATACAAAAGTTTAGTAACATATTCAGCTTAGTTGAAGAATTACTGAACTGTCCAATCCTTAGCAAGTCTATTTACAATTCAGCAGAGAGACCATTTGAAAGAGGGTTAGACACATTAAAATTGGATACCAAATACATTTAATACCAAAAGGAGAAGAGAGAAAGAAAGAAGCAATGTTAAAACGTCATTATGGTAGCACTGGACATTTCCTCAAATTCTTTGACATTCCTCCCCTCATGGGGTGGAGTTCCTTACTGCTCCTAATGAACGCCTGTCGCAATAGAGTAGAGGGAGGCCACCTTGGTACCTAGTCTTTAGTTCCCTGGTGGCTGAGAGCCGTGAGCTGCCATATAAGAAGCCCCGTGCTGTGCCGAGGATTTCAGGGAGGAAAGTTATGTGAAGAGGGTGAGGGGCCTGGTGGAGGCCAGTCTTCAAATCATCTCAGCCCAGGCACTGGCCTGCTTGGACCCCCCAGGTCAGACCGCCCACCAGCTGAATACCATTAAGTGACCTCTCCAAGCCACACAGAGCAGAGGCACCACCCCACTGAGCCCCGAGGGAATTAGGAAACACAAAATCATTCACTGTTTACGGTTTAAAGCTCTACAGCTTGAGGTCATTTTCTAGGCAGCGATAGTTATCTGGAACAGAAATAATGGCTGAAATTTTTCCAAAATGAATAAAATGTGAATCCTTAAAGAATCACATCAAGTCCCTAGCAAGAGAAATAAAAATAATGCCTACCTGGGCTAATCAATTTGAACGGCAGAACACAAGGACAAAGTAAGGTATGCCGGTTTTTGGTTTTGTTTTTTTTTGGGGGGGGGGGTGTTTGCTTTAAATATTTTTGAGGGTGTGGACACCACTCCTTTTTTTTTTTGCATTAAATGTTAAAGTGAGATCTTCAATGAAGCAAAAGAGGATTATGTATACATAAACAATTCTAAAATTTTGGATATTAACCCCTTATCAGATGACTCATTGACAAATATGGTTTCCTAGTCAGTGCGTTGTCTTTTCATTTTGTTGATGGGCTCCACAGAGCTCAACTTCAAAAAATATCAATCCAATTAAAAAATGGACAAAGAACCTGAATGGGCACTTTGCCAAAAAGGACATACAGATGGCAAATGGATACAGGAAAGGAGGTTCGAAATCCTTAATCAACAGAGAAACGCAACAAAATAAACTAACAAAATAGAAGCAGATTCACAACACACTGAGAGATGTCAGAGGGGAAGGGTGTTGTGGGGCTGGGAGAAAAAGGCGAAGGGGTTAAAAAAGAGAGAGAGAGAGAGAGAGAAAACCCATGTCTACTTCTAAATCCTAACTCCACCTTTCCTCAGACCAGCCTTTGCAATTTCATCAACTTTAATACACAAATAAAACCACGTTGACACTTTTTAAAAAACACAATGAAATATCACTTCACACCTGTCAGAATGGCTCAGCCATAAATCAAAAAACAACAAGTGCTGGTGAGGATGTGGAGAAAAGGGAACCCTCATGCACCGTTGGTGGGAATGCAGACTGGTGCAGCCACCGTGAAAAGCAGTATGGAGTTAAAAATTAAAACTAGAGCTGCCTTATGACCCAGTGATTCCACTTCTGGGAATATATCCAAGGAAACCTGAAACACTAATTTGAAAGAGTATATGCACTCCTATGTTCACTGCAGTGTTATTTACAAAAGTCAACATTTGGAAGCAGCCCAAATCCCCTAAGGAGATGAGTGGATAACAAAGCTGTGGTATTTTTACACAATGGAATACTACTCCGCAGTAGAACAGAGTGACATCATCCTCTTTGCAGCAGCATGGATGGACCTGGAGAATATTATGCTGAGTGAAATAAGCCAGACAGAAAATGACAAGTACCACATGATTTCACTTATACGTGGAATTTAATGAACAAAATCAACTAAAAAAGAAAACAGAAACAGACTAAGAGAGACAGAGAACAGACTGACAGTTGTCAGAGGGGAGGGGCTTGGGGGGGGGGGACTGGCTAAAAAAAGGGAAGGGATTAAGCAAGAAAAACTCAGACACAAACTACACTACACTGTGGTGATCACCAGAGGAAAAGGTGGGGAGAGGTAGAAGAGGGTAAAGGAGGGATAAATGCTGATGGAAGGGGACTTGACTTCGGGTGATGAACACACAATACAGTATATAGATCATGTGTTATAGAATCATACACCTGAAGCCTATGTAATTTTTCAACCAATATCACCCCGGTAAATTCAATTTAAAAACTCTAAGATGGAAGCAGGTTTCTTAATGACACCAAAAGAAACAAGAAGGCAATGGCATAAGAAATTCCAAGTGATGCGGACAATTGTCCACCTAGAACTCTACACCCTACCAAATAATCACTCAAGAGTGAGAGCAAAATGGAGACAGCTTTTGTCCTAAAAGACTTAGAATATTAGCACTAACAAAGCATCTCTGAATGAACTCCTAAAGTATAGATTACAGTAAAAGGGATATAAAACTCTAAAGCTGAGGTGTCCAACCCATGGCCTGCAGGTCGCATGTGGCCCAGCGTGGCTATGAATGTGGCCCAACACAAAATCATAAGTTTACTTAAAATATGAGGTTTTTTTGTGATTACGTGTCACAACATATTTAATGTGTGGCCCAAGACAACTCTTCCTCTTCCAGTGTGGCCCAGAGATGCCAAAAGTTTGGACATCCCTGCCTTAAAGGGAAGAGGGCCCTGACTGGTGTGGTTCAGCTGGTTTGGGTTCGTCCCACAAACCAAAAGGTTGCAGGTTCAATTCCTGGTCAGGGCACAGGCCCACCTGTTTCTCACATCAATGTTTCTCTCCCTGTCTTTCTCCGCCCTTCACTTCTCTCTGAAAAGAAATAACTTTTTTTTTAAAAAAAGGAAACAGGGATGTATAAAAGAATCAGAAAAAGCAAATCGCAATATCTATGAGGAAAACAACAAAGAAAGTCATGAGTAAAAGTAAATATCTTTTTTATGCATTTCTAGAAGTCATCATTAGCAAATGAGCATTTATACATGATAATTATTAATATTTCCTGACACTGTATGAGACATCATACTGCATCTCATTTGTAGCTCTCGGCACCTGATAAAGTAGGTATTAGTATTTTCATTCAATACAGAAGAAAATGGGGATTAAAGAACAAAATTTGGACAGCTAGTAAGCTATAAAAATGGAGTTTGGACTGATGTCCTGATGGCAAAGATAGTGAGCAGATTTTCTGACTACATTATTCTCTCACATATTCTTTCAGGCTCTTTGTTTTCCCTCTCTTCTAAGCACCCCAGATATCATATCTCTACCTTTTCACCTTTCTCACTCCTAACACCCCCACCTTCCCTTTCCCACCAAAAACTACTGATGCCATACAAAAAGGCATTCACTCTGAAGACAGAACTACTGGTCACTAAAACAAGTTTTCCGTAACAAACAATGATTGTGAAAATGTTAAATTATAAATCACCCTGCAGTGGAATCCTGCATGATTATCTCTGTCCAAAGGGCAGAAATGTTAGCTGCAATGTATTTAGCAGAAGTATTGTGACTCGTATTCTAAAGCAGAGAAAAATGAAGCCCAGACAAGCTATGTAACCAAAGATCACAGAGCTATTCAACAACAACAACAAAGGAGATTCAAAAATAATGTCCGATATCTCTGAAACTAACACATTGTCTACCACCCACATTGACTCTCATAGTTTGGGAGAATTATGTTTCTGCCATTGGAATTTGCTACCATAAATGACTGGTGATGTCCTAGAAAGACATGGTGCACCCAAGTGAAAACAATTCCAAATGGTTTTAGCCAATATTCATTTATTGATCACTTACAATTTTCTGCCCCATGAATTATTGCTTTACACAGGTTTTACAACTGGGCATCTCTCAGGAATATGGAGAAGATATAATTTGTGTTGAAGTAAAAAAATCAATACCTGATTATGGAATGTGGAGAAGATGTGACTTTTGGTGAAGGGGGTGGGTGAAGTTCTGAGGTGTATTCCGGCTACACAAATATGCCTGCTAATATTTCTAAAAAGAACTGGGAAACTTCTGACGAAACTGAAGAAAGCTAATTAATGTATCAACGTTCACAGAGGCAAAGTTGGGAGTAGCGGGGGAGGAACACTAACCCTGAGGCTAGGAGGAGGCTGAAATCTAACTCAACTCTTTTTCTCGCTACTGTGTTGCCCATCTAAGACTTTACTTCTTGGCCTATATTGAATAAAATTACACCTGTATTAAGTGTTTCTGTGAGTGTTGGGGGACAAGGAAAAAGTGAGACAATAAAAATGAAACTGTGTGGCAGAGAATATAGCACACATCACAGTTACTTAACATATCACATGAATTGTTTATTGACTGAAAATTCATTATATTATTTGACAAAGGAAGCTAGTAAAAAAATGCGGGCATAATGAACATGGGCATTAAGCCAATTTATTTTAAGAACTGGTTGTTTACTCCCATAAAGGAAGAGAAAAATGTACTCATTTAATTTCGTTACACTGTTTTTCCTATTAATTTTAATTACATCTATTATGCACTCAGTGATTCTTTTTAATGGTTACTTGACTTACTATTTAGATGTACTATATCATTAATTGTAGATGGTTGACTTTTGAGGGATTTTGTTTCATTTAAGTGTTGGGGTCCCATGGCATGTTCCTAAGAGAGACACCAGAATGCTGAATATATTGTGCACAGAGAACAGGTGTTTCTCTCAACAGGGACTTTACTCTGGATACTGTAAATCTTTGTAAGAACTCACAGTTGGGCCCTGGTTGGTGTGGCTCAATTAGTTGGGCGTCATTCTGCAAAGCAAAAGGTTGACAGTTCGATTCCTGGTCAAAGTATGTCTGAGAGGCAACCAGTCAGTGTTCTCTCTCACACTGATGTTTCTCTCTCTCTCTCTCTCTTTCTCCCTCCCTTCCCCCTCTTCAAAAATAAATAGGTAAAATCTTTTTTTAAAAAAAGAACAAAGAGTTGGGTGAGTCACACATCTTACACCATTTTTAGTGGTCATCCCAGCTGGAAATGAAAAACTGGCCATTGAAACAAAAATGATCTCCCAGAGAACTAAGAAAAATTCTTCTCCAGTGATAGTTCACATATTGCTTCTTAGCCAATCTTTAAAAATAATCTTTTGAAATAGGAAACTGTCCCATAAAAGGGAAGGCATTAAGTGTGATAACGATTTATGCAGACTAAGATCTAGACTCCCAACTGTACCTTAAGACTATAGCAAATAGTTAGGTTAAAAGTAGTATGCTTATTAAGTTTTTATTCACTTGTTTTTTCTTTCATTTGTTTATTTTTCACGCTGGCCTGGGGTATCAGAAATGGATTCCTGATAAAAATGGCAAGTGGATGGAACTTTTCCTCTCGTTATATTCATTGTCTTCTGAGGAATCTGGCTTCTTTATTGAGGGGGAAGAATAAGGAAAGGGGAAGATATGCCTAATCCCTACAGAAGGATGGAGTTTGAAATGGCCTCTTAACTTGAAATTCCAGGAACTATGACAGTAATTTAGAGCTGGAGGAAACAATGCCTTTGGGGAGTGGCCAGAAGTGAGGTCAGAGGACTGCGCAGTGAAACATCACGGAGGGACTTTTGGGCTAAATTCAGAAGCTTGAAATTCATTCTGAAAATTATAAACAGCCACGGAAAGGGGATGCATTAGCTTCCTACTGCCATTAGTGTCTTTAAACTATACAGACTTATTAACATATTTCTGGATGTGTCTGAAGGTCAAAGTCAGCCTCAAAGCGTCAGCTCATTCCTCCTGGAGGCTCTGAGGGGAGAATCCAGTTTCTTGCCTTTTTCATAGCCTAGAGCCTCTGCCTGCATTTCTAGATTCGTGATCCTGCCCTCCCATCACTCCTACCGGCCTCGAGCTTCCAGGACATCATCTTCTACTACTGACTCTGACCCCCCGTGTCACTGTGCAAGGACCCCTGTGATCACACTGGACCCCCTGGACAATGGAGGATAATCTCCCCATTGAGACCCTGCATTTGGTCACGTCGGCGAAGTCCCTTTAACCGTGTAAGGAAGGTATTCACAGATTTGGGGAATTAGAACATGAAACAATGCTTGATCCTTACTATTTGAACCTATGTGAAATGTTTTGACAAAGGAAAATACACTTCCTCAAGTTCTATTTGTGGTATTTAGTTATTATTTAATATATGTATTTCATTTAATTTCAGCTGGTTTGAGACATCAAACTCTCTCCATTGGGAGCACTCAGCTTTTCTCGTAAATGTGTAATTTTCTGCTCAAAAAAACACTTACACCTTCAGGGAGTTAAATAGTCTCCTCTCCCAGTAGTGCCTTATTTTATTTACCCTGTCAAACAGCAAACAAAACATTTTCTCATACTGTACTATACATACGTGAAGTTCAAGCATTCAGTTGGCCCAACTACTAAAAGATAATTAGAAAATATTCTCTAGCAAAGCGACTAATAGCGGTTCTTACTGAGCCATAAGCCACCTGTTTGGCACGATCAATCAAATTAGCTCCCAGAATAAAGACCAATTATTTTCCTAAATACAACGTACTTCAAACGTGTTTGCATTTTGCATTTGGCATCGCTGTAAAATACGGGAAGAAAAGAGTCTAAATCTTGCTGCCTACGTTTGTTAATTGTTCCATTTTGGAGTAACCTAAGCGTGGAAAAGATAACGTGCTTTCCCTCTTATTGGTCCTCCAGTGAGCAGCGTAAAACTGAGTATGGCAGGTTCTGATTCTTTGGATTTTTATTTGTCTAAAATGTGCAGGAATGAAGCCATCAGGAATGTTCTTCCATTTACATGAATATTGTATAGAAGGTAGTGGCATCTTTCCAATCGAGTAATTTCTTCCTTAGTTAGAATGGACTTGGTTAGCAGGGAAATGCTGTATCAGTGCCATTTTTTTTCTCCCCTCATTTATGCCCAAAGCATATTGTATGCAGAGATATCATGCCATGGGCCCAGTAATAGTTCTGCTGTAGACAATTTCCACCTGACTGCACTTCTATTACTGTGACTAACCTTCAACTCAGGGACAGAATTCACAATCTATAAAGAATTCAGAAGAAAGAGGGCTGCCACGTCAATCCAGAATTCTAACTGTGTAAAGTATGGACAAATGGGATAATTTGGAAAGTGAACGTGAAATCCTTTTGGGTGTGGTCCTTACAGGAAGAGTTACTAGACTGTCACTCACCCTGAAAGTTTTCCTCAATGTGCTATTATTTTTCTTAAATGTCCTATGTGTGGAAGACAGTCCCCTGATGTTTGCTCCAGGACATGGAGAATCAGACTCAGTTTGGCCAGAAGAGGTTAACAGTGAGAAATCTAGGGTAGCAAGGGGTCCTGGTAAAGAATAAAACCTGGTTAGTTTTGTTAACTTGGGTCAGACTGACCAGAGACTGATTCAGGAAATCGCCTCAATGCGGAAGCACTGAAGAGGCATAAAACTACATTTCAGCAGACGGCGTAAAGTATCCAGGAGCTGACTGTAGCAGACCTGGCTTTTACTATGTAACCTTTAGCAAGTAGATGAACACATCTGTGCATCCTTTTCCTCACCTTTACAAATGTGATTCGAATTGCTTGATCCATAGATTCCTCTCAATTCCAAGCTTCTCTGTTTGACGGGGTGGGGACAGAAACAGTGAGCACATACTATCAGGAGTTTAGTTGAACACTGGGCAGAAGGGGTAGGCTCTCGGACCTCTTCTCTGCCCTGTCGTGCATGGGGTATGGCAGCACTAACACGTCCTCTTCCAGCCAGAGGAAAAGAAGGGAAAGTGCTCCCTATGTTCTTTTAAATCCATATTGTAGGAGACTGCAGGTCTACATAAATTGCCAGGTCCTGCCATTCATTCATGCACCCATGCATCCACGTATCCATCCGTTTACTCTCCATCAATATGCCCACTCAATCAATATGTACTGTGTGTGAATCTGGCTCTGTGTAAACACTATAAATACACTGGTAAACCAGAAAGGCCTGTTCCTGCTTCGTGCGAGTGTAAATCAGGGAACGTGCATCAATAAACACACAACTAACTACCCTTACGAAAAGTACGATATAAGAAGGAAGAGAGTAATAACAAGGTAAAGCAAGCATTGACTTGGTTATCCACACAGAAACTAACCTTTATATTCAAAAGAAGTTAGAGATACGAGTAGACTAAAAAGTCAAGATTACGTTTCTTTTTCAATGTTCAACCACTTGCTCTATTTACAAGACCATATTATCACCGCAACATTAATGCTACCAGAGTCTGATGACAAATAATTAAATTTAGAAAACTCCCCATGCCTGTTGCATCCACCAGAGAAGTCTTGGGAAGGCCTTTGCCCGTGCGAAGTCAAACGGAAGTCCAGTGACCTTTCGCACCAAATTGGCATTCCGAATGCACTGGGACAGTAAGGAACAATAACAGCAACTAAATCCTGAAGGAGCTCACAGAGTCGGCCTGCGTCTGGCAGAAAATGGCATCCAATTTCAAAGCTATCAGGACTCCAAAGCCATAAATTTAATTAAGAATAAAGACGGGTGAGTAGCGAAATACTAATGAGGAAACGTAGCTTTCCTTCTAATGGGATAGTGCAGTTATGACCCAAATACCCCACTTGAGATCATATTGACCAACCATCTGTCTGGGTTTGCCTTGGTTAGAAAGGAGGTTGTTCCAGGATGCAGGACTACTAGTGTAACAAAAAACAAACAAACAAACAAACAAACAGGAAGCAAGTCGCGGGCAAACTGAGGAGGGTTGGTTTTCTACATATCTCCTGTAAGGTAATAATAATGTGGGACTTCTATAATGTAAGGTTCTAAACTTCTTCAATGCATGCGCTCTGAACATTGGCAAGCCATGCATTACGGCCACTCGGCCTTTGGGAAGAGGTCTTTTAGAAACCACTAACAGGTGTGTCCAACCTGTGGCCTGCAGGTCGCATGCAGTCCAGGATGGCGATGAATGCAGCCCGACACAAAATCGTAAATTTACTTAAAACATTATGAGTGTTTTTGTGCGTGCGATTACATGTTGCTATGTAGTTAACATGTGGCCGAAGACAACTCTTCCTCTTCCACTGTGGCCCAGAGCTGCGCAACGGCTGGCCACCTCTGCTATGTCAATGAACTTATCTTCTTACCAGGGTTATTTGCCCTAGTTCCAAGAAGCAAACATGCATAAGCTCTAGCCATTCTAGAGCTCGATTTCCACGTCCCACAGCACGTGGAATTCACGGCATCGTTAGTAAGCAGCCACACGCCCCGGCTGGCTACCGCACTGCATGCTCTACCTGCTGACACTGCAGTCGGGTGCCATTTGATTCCAACTCCACTTCTTAGTCTTCTCCATCCAAAATTACTTTAGCTAGAAAATGTCAACAGGAATTTCCCTTTCTGAGCCTGTTTACTCAAATCCTGTCCTTCACTTGGTTTTTCCCAGCCTAGAGTGGCAGAGGGGTTTGCTTTTGCTAATCTCTGGGTTGCTCTAGAGTCTTCTTCTGGCTTCTTAGTAGTTCTATTAGCCATAGAACAAACTCCCAGCACTTTCTCTGCTGTGTCTTATGTACTTTGATGGACCCTATTTTCCCGGTCGCACTTGGGTTAATACAGGGGTTTCTACATTACCGAAGCATGCCTTTTTAATATTGATGCATTATTATCTTCACAAAGAATTCCACAGACGAAAAGGATCTTGGAGATTGCTTAACCAGTCAGATGACAACGTCTGGTAGGAAGGAGAGCGCCAGGTCGGTAGGGATGTGAAATTCAACCCTTGCTTCAACAAGATCATTGTAAATATTTGCCTATTGCACTGGTTCTCTGTCATTTAAAAAAGTGTTCTACAGATGCATTTGTTTCCCTTAATGTTGCAGAAAAGGTCAAGATAAGGACTGACTTTTACTTTTTTTCCAATTCACTTTCTACTACATCCTTTCAGATTCAGTTGTCTTTTATTTATTGAATAGATCCTGTTCTTCCCCCGACCCCCAAGCATCATGAAGGGCTTTGCCCACACTGTTTTGTTGTATCTTCTCATCAACTCTTTCAAGGTGGAAGTGTTATTCAGAAACTGAGTTTAGAAAGGTAAAGTGGCTAGCACGTGCCTCAGTGTAAATAAGCATTCAAAATCAGAACTTAGCACCTAAGGTCTTTCCCCAGCACAACCCTGCTTCCCTCGATGATTAAATGCTTATCTGATTTTAAAGTTACCAAAGAAGTTTCAGGGAGTAAATAGCATTTTTAATTGTAGAGATGCCAAATAAAAACTGAATGTGCCTTTTAGCAAGAACTTAATCTAATCTAATCTAACTTAATCAAATGCCTGATCTCACCCTGATATAGTAACTTTTGCCAACTCTGTTGTTTTTGTTTAAACAGTGTCTTAAAAATACACTATTGTTCCCAAGTTGCAGGATGAATATTAGCATCCATAAACTGTTCCCTAGCCTACCACTTAAAATGTACCTTTCTCACAAATTATGCCACACAAGCTTCTCAATTAATATCATAACCCTCGTCATCCTCCTCTCAAAAATAATTCAGTGTACAAGCTTTGTCTCATGAGAGAAAGAATAGACAAACATTTTTAACAGATTCACATATGGGAGGCAAAAGCAATTCAAGATAATCTCCGAACCAGGGGACCACCAATATGAGATGAGATACGTAACTCATCAGCCCAAGACAGACAACAGGTTAAGTGATGAAAATGTGACTGTGAGAAATGTAACACCAGCCCGATGTGCATAATTCATTTTTCCCACGGAGCCCTGCACATCTGCTGTGGCCGAATTGAATATCAGAAGACGGACGGAGACCATCACTCATTAACTCACCAAACTCCTTCGGGTCCCAGCTTCTCCTTTTTGTTCTTGCACCAAAGCCTGGGAAACCATTAACATCACCCTAAGGGTTTCCGAGCTTCCCAGGCCAGGGTCCAATCAGCTTCTCTTCTAAAGAGGGCAGAGGTGTGAAAGGTGCTTTATACACAAAGCAAAGAGTGTCTAACGTTTGTAAAAGCTCCAAAGAGCTGTTTCTCCTTCGCTAGGATGGACTAAAACCATGAGAATACAGGCCTAACACTAATGTCCTTGGAAACAGTCCCCTCAGGCTTCGTTTTCCCTGCATATGCAAATTTTAGAGGCTCGCACACATTTTTGGCGCTAAGGACTTCTAGCCGGCCTTTGAAATCATTGCTCCAAAGAATTTCTGACCTTTAGGGCGCACCTGCAAAAGGTAGACGACTTTCATCTCATTCTGTATAATATACAGGTCACTTATGTAAAAGACGTTTATCCAAGGATGACTTGTATTGAAGCATCCTTAGTCAACTGTTCCTCTGTATTCTAGAAGCAGTGTTGGGTCTCTCTCTCATTTAAACATGTATTCATTTGACAACTACACAATGAATGCTTTCTGTGCCAGACCTTAGTATGGCATTAGGGGATCAGGAAACACTAAGACCCAGACCCCCTCTTTAATGACTTCAAGTTCTTGTCACAGCAAAAATGTGCATTATTTTCCCCTTTCAGAACCATCCTTCTCTCCCCATCTCTGACCCCTAAGCCCAGCCCCTATTCCTGAGCTCTGTCTCTATGAACTATAAACTCCAACGAGAAGGCTGACCGTGTCTGATTTTGCTCACTGGTTACTTATCCCCAGTCCCGTGAGTGCCTGTCGCATAGTGGGCACTCGGCAAACATTGTAGTTCTTTATTGAAAAAGTTATTTGATCAAGCCAATGGTTTCTTTGTTTCTCTGAACCCTGCTTCACTCAAAAAAACCATTGGCTCTAGGTGCTTCTAAGAGCTCATGCTTAATTTTTAGAAACTAGCTGGGCTTACAAGATACAGACTTTTGGAAGAAGGGATGTATATGTCTCAAGCATGTTAGCGATCGTTTCTGTCTTAAACACCTATCAATAGTAATCCCTACATTCTGGTTTTTGACAAATTTTCAGTTTGACCAGTGGACAAGCAGCAGTAATAATATAAGTAAAATGCACTTCAGTAACATTTTTGTCAAAACTAAAGACAATATACAAATATGGCATATTTAAATATCAGGATTTTTCTCTTCAGTTGCTACAAATCTGAATAGGAAAGCCTTGATTTGATCATTACATTTTTGCAATTTTAACAATAATTACCCTTATTTTTTATGTTAAAAATACAAATTTTAAAAGGGTACCGTTTGGTGAAACTTGATGAATGGATAAACCCTTGTAACTATCAGTCAGACAAAGCTATAGAACATTTCTATCAACTCACGGTTTCCCTCAAAATATCTCAAAGAGGAATTTCTGATACTTCATATAAATGGAGTCGTACAGGAGTATCAGACAGGTACAATAAAGTATATATGCTAACCTTATTCTTTTAATGCTTTATAAACATTTTATCTTTATGTCCATTGGGTTATTAATCAGTAGACCAAGTTAGCCAGCTTTTCTCTTAGAAATATTAGAATGTACGAAATTTCCTTCTCTGTTGCTATTCTGATTAATCTATTTTTTAAAGAACACCTCAAATCAGCATTGGTTTTGTAAATAAAATAAGTACATCATATTAGATGAAGGAAGAGAAGAGTATGAGAGAATCGCTCAATGTCCTTGGGTAAAAAGTGGATAAGGAATTTCCTGGAGAATGTGTTTCTTGAACCTAATTCTTCTCATGAGGGAGTCTTACGTAAAACTGAGACAGTTGGCCAGAGTACACCTTGTGTTCCAACAAGACAGTGGACAAATATTAGGGGTTAGCTATAATTTTCAAAAGCAGATTAGAACTATAATGATTTTCGGAGCCGCTAGTGGAATGCGGAAATTCCGCAACTTTGAGGGTTCTATGTAAATATGTCTACCAAGATTCTTGAGGGTGTAAGCTTATCTGTAGTTGGAAGGCTGCGAGTTCTGCTTTCCTGCCAGGAATCCTAATAAACTGAAAGCCTCGGCATGGTCCACAAACAGTAAACAGGATTAGTGGAAGCTACATTATTGTGCTTGTTATTGCTTTGTTGAAGAGTCAATCAATTGAGAGAACAATATTATAGGAGTTATTTACACTGATCTAAATCATTTGGTCCATAAACAAATGACTAATGACCTGTTAGTCCAGGAGATTAAATGCTAAGCAGATGTTCCACAAGAACAAACTTAGCCTGCGTGTTGGAGAAGTTACATTTGGTCGAGTGAAACAAGGGAGATCCCTCTTGCCATGTTTGCTCAAGACCATGTACAGGGAAGTTTCAAAGGCCCTTTTTGAACAATTTCTTGTTTTTTTAAACAAGGAAGCCGCTATGAAGAAAACAGGTCCTCAAGCAGCCCACCTCCAACTTCGTACAGAGCTGCCAAACTACTCCTACGGCTAGAAATGGAAGGCCTGGGGATTGGCCTCGCTGGACTCCACACAAACCACTGATCCATGGACCCAAATGCAAGAGGAAATGCTAAGCCTGTAACTTTGTTTATGCTAATAGTCAGTGAAAGTAGAGTGTACCTTTCCCCAGGATATCAGAGAAAGATCAACAATCAGGAGGGGAAGTTCAGAGACATAGTCAATGGGGTAGTAATGCGGTTCGAGTAGAAAATTCACGAGGGACCTACCTTTGGTTCTTCTGTGTCTTAAAAAACCTGGATTGATTGTCTACAATGGGCACTGCAATAAACTAAATACTAGTGATGTAAAGACTCACTCCCTCCTGGCTGGTGCAGCTCGGTGGATTGAGTGCCAGCCTGCGAACCAAAGGGTCACCGGTTCAATTCCCAGTCGAGACACACACCTGGGTTGCAGGCCAGGCCCCCAGTAGGGGGTGCTTGAGAGGCAACCACACACTGATGTTTCTCTCCCTTTCTCCCTCCCTTCCCCTCTGTCTAAAAATAAGCAAATAAAGTCTTTTTCTTAAAAAAAGAAAAAAAAGAAAGAAAGACTCAATCCCTGACACCAAGGAGCTTACTGCCTCATTCAAGGGACTTTCCAGTTTTGTAAAAGCTACATATGAATATTTAATGGGGCATATATGGTCACTGCCTGAAGTTTTCCCTCCCAAGTGAAGATATGTCCTTACAGAGCCTGAGTTTGATTCCGCAAACAACCCACCAGCAAAATTCCGTTGTGTATGTATCTCCACATTTTAATCCTCACCACTTTAACCACCCTCCTTGTCAGAGCCACCAGCATCTCTACTTCATTAGGAAGAAACAGCCTCTCACTGATCTGCCAGTTCCTACCCCGTCCCCTATACTCTCAAAACAGCAACCAAAGTGTCCCATGACTAATGCCAGCAAATCATGCAGCTGCTCTGTTTAAAATCTTCCAGTGTCTCCCCATTTGACTCGGAATGAAAGTCCGTGTCTTTGTGATATCCTTTTAGGGTCTGGTTGCTGGTTATTTACTTGATATTACATATTTCAAATTTCATCTTCCACCCACTGACAAGAAGCGTTCCTAAGAATACATCTTCAATACGTTTGCATACTAACGCAAATACTTAACAGTTAAATTTGATTCGGCCAATCATTTTTACCAGATGTCGCTCTTTCATTTTTAATTTTTGAGATAAGTATCTAGTCCCTTAAGCAGTTAATGTATTTCTACAGTTAGGATGAGGAATTTCTGGTGTTTATAACATTAACGCAGCCTTTGACAACGTTAACCTTTTTATGCTCCGTTATCCGCCCATTCTCAGAGCCCCGGCTTTCTTTTTCCTCATAAAAGGCCCGAATCCACGGCGAAGAACCACAGGGGAACAGCCCAAACGACAGGATGCTGATGCAAGCAGGAGAGACGAGCTCGGTGCTCGCGCGGTCCATTATCACCACGCTGCTCCCAAGTTTTCTGCTTTTCATTGCACAGCATGTACCAGTAAAAATGTGGCAATGACAAGGTAATAGAAGGATGATTAGCTTTAATGTACTCCCTTTCATGTTTGTAGTTAGAGCAAATATGAACTAATTTGTACCCTTAGCTATTTTTCTTTTCTATGAATTTTGTAACAAATGTGAAAATTGCCGGTATAAGTGCAATCAATCAATTGAAATAAATGCAAGTGGAGTTGAATGAATCTTTAACAAATTTTCATATGGCTACTCATCTTGGTAAGAATTGTTAGCAATTTCTGTGTGAACATAAACACTGTAGAACCCTGGGAACTCCAGGTTCCGGTAGGTGACATGGATTTTTTCCTTAAGCAAGTGAATCAAATGACAGCAAATCGAGTTAGCAAACAATTGATGGTGCAGAACAAAAAAATCACATAAAGTTGCATTTTATGTTATCAACACCACAGCTAATCAATATTTTCAAGGGACTTGGACAACTGTAAGATGGCCATGCCAGTCAGTAACTCTAAATATGTACCCACAAAGTATTCACTATTTTTATTTAGGGTTCTATTTCTGCATATCCTTTAAATGGTATGAAGTAATCAAAATGATTAATAGAATATCAAATTTAATGATATGCTATTGCATCAATAGTCAATGCCTTGAGCCAACTGGCAAGGTAGATACAAATATAAACTGGCTAAAGCTTCCACATAGATATACATATAACCTGTTTGGTTTAGGGAGAATAAAGGGAGAATTTTAGAAATCGGTACATATTATAAAACTCGTTCTGATTTTTAAATTTAATAATATATTCTAATTCATTAAAATATATTCTTTTATATTGTGTTTATGAATAATTAGAAATCAGAGCCTCGGTTATAACCCAAACACATGTACCATCTAGAAACATTTATACCTCAAAGTTCCTAGTGTCACCTCGGCTAATAATACTACTTGCTTAATTCCCCACACATAGCTCCAATAGCTAGAAATAAATGTGGAGCTTCAGCTCCAACATGTAAAAGTTTGGGAAGTTTCCACTCACATTCCTACAACAGGAAAAAGCTGGACCAACTTACAATCAAAGACCTTTTTTTCTGCACCTATCGGAAACCGGAGGTTGCAGAAGTCAATACCACTCCAAAATCTTGAGACAAAGATGCATCCAGAGAGACAGCTGCAACTGTTTACCTGCAGCAGATGCTGCCGGAGCCATAAACTGGTAGGAACACCTAGAGACAATGGAGTGTCTTTCAGCAGTAAAGGGAAAGCACTATCAAGTCACACAAAGACATGGAGACATTTTAAATGCACGTTGCCAATCGAAAGAAGTCAGCCCGAAAATGCTGCATGCCATATGACCTCATTTACATAACATTCTGGCAAAAGCAAAACTACAGAGATGAGAAACAGGTCAGTTGTTGGCCCAGATTTGGAGGTTGGGGGCAAACAGGTGAAGAAAAGCATAATGTTTAGGGCAGTAAATCTACTCTATATGATACTGTAATAGTGGATACACGACAAAATGCACTTTCTCAAGTGCACGGAGCTGCAGAACACAGAATGAACCTTAAGGAAGTCGGTGCTCTAAAAGTGGAATGGAGAATGTAGTGTTCCATTGTGTCAATGTGCCCCGGTTTTCTGATCTGCTCATTTACTGATGGGCACTTAGGCTGTTTCCAGCACTTGGCTATTGTAAGTTGTGCTGCTATGAACATTGGGCTGCGTAGGTTCTTTTGCGTTGGTGTTTCAGGATCCTTAGGGTGAAATCCCAGCAGTGGAATCACTTTTTCTCTTAATTTCCATATTGTTGTATGGGCTGTTTTTATCTCGATGGATGAATAATTTCCTTTCATAGTTAGAAAATTTGCTTAAGTAATATACCCTTCACTTCTAATTAATTTTTAGGGCTATCTAGTTTTGGGACAAAATTATTGCCATAAATAAATGTAGTCCCAAGATATTTAAAGAATGTAAAATATTTTCTGTGGTATTGTTTATACTCAATTCATGAGCTCAATAAACTGTAACTAGGAATCTCAGCCCTTAAATTTTGCAAGTATCTGAAATGACATACATTTCTCAATATATTCAGATATATTCCATTCCTTAGTGAGGCAGTCTTTAAGATGGTTTGCTAAATACCTCTGGATTTCCACCCAAATAGAATTGCATGTTACCATCTCTTGAAATTAATGTGGCCATGTGAGCGAAACTGGCCAATGAAACTTGAGTGGAAATAATGTGTGCAACTTCTAGGTGGAAGCTTCAGGAATTAACGTTTAATTTTTCTGCCTTTGTCATCATGACAGCACAGCCAGACGCTGAACCTGCTTCACACCGGGAATGTGAAGGAAGGTGACACAGAGCGTATCACGAACGAGAACGAAGTCTTTGTCATTTTAACCCACTGAGATTTTTTAGTGTTGTTTGCTTCTGTAGCATAATCTAACCTGTCTTGACAGATATATTTATTATCTTTATTTCTAAAAAGAAGACAGAGAAGGAGGAGGGGGAAGAGAAAAAGAAGAAAGATATGGCTCATATTTTCAGGAGCGATATATTAAAAAATAAAACATCAAATATTGAATGCATATAATTAAACATGGCATAATGTGATGTGCTGTTTTCCTTTAAAAACTCATTTCCCCAGATTGAAGGGCAAGTAACAGTCATCTGTCAACAAGCTGTCACTTTGATCATGTAAAAAAAACAGTTACTTTATGAAATCCTTTAATTTAAAATGTTTAATTATTAATGTTACTCAAAATCCTATCTTCCATGCTCACTTATGACTACAATCAAAAAATTTTAAATTATACTGGTCAAAAATAGAGATATGATAACTTGACAGCTGAAGGTCCCTAAATATGAAGACTGATAAAGTTCAAAAAGTTAAGTATGTTTGAAAAATGAACAACTTCTGAAATAAGGATCAACTTCCTGGGAGGGAATGCATACATTTTTGCACACTAGATATACCAATATAAATTGCATTTGGAGGAAATGAGGCCATAGGTTTGGAAAGGTCCGTTCTCATTCTCTTCACTGTCAGGTGGATCCATGTGACAAGCTCTGGCCAATAAAGTGTGAGCAAATTCAATATACATTATTTTCAGGCTGATGACCTATAAAGTCTACGCTTCGTTTTTTTAGTATTTCTTCCCAGCTCTGGCCATTACAGAAGCTTCGTGTTCCCGGGAGCACAGGCGACAGACAGCCTATCTCTGCAAGCACTGCCCTGTCTCTGGTGGTCCCTTACACTCGGCTGATGCCTTAGCAAACTGCCCCTTTTTAAACTGTCCTTGAATTATACTAATTTAAACATGTCACCTGTTTCTGGTTGGGCCCCTGACCTAAGAATCAGACTAGGTCCCAGAGCGTCATGTAGACAGAAAAGAACCCTCCCACCACCACCCTTGGCCTATAAAACAAATAACATCAAGAAGAAATAAACCCCATATATGGAACCATTGAGATCTGGGGATTGTTTGTTAAGTCCCTGTAAGCCTTTCCATCCTGACAAATACATCTATCAAACTAAATAACTTTTCCTAGGTACCTGCTTTTCTAAGAATCCCCGCCAGGAGAAAACGGTAGAATAGACACAAAGGGGAGAGAAGACAAAAGAAGGTATATTTCAGGCCAGCATTCGCCTGGCCTTTCAGGGTAATTCCAGAATGTAAATGACACCCCAGAGTTTGCACCAACTGAGGCAAGACAGTTTGGGCTTCATACTGAACACTTACCAATTACACAAAAAGCTTTTCTTAAGTGGCTGGAAATGCTTAAAAAAAAAAAATTGGTGGCTGCTCACAATATGATTGAATTTTTTTTTCTTGAGATATTAAGAGTGAAAAGATCAATGAACAGCCTAGATGTTCTGGTTTTTGCCTATCCTCTCTGCCTGGTTCTCTGTACCCCAGACACGGTGGCTTTTCCCTATGTTCTGGGCATGCCAGGCTCAATCCTACCCTAGACTTTTGCTCATGCTCTTCCCTCTGCGTGTGTTCTTCCCGTGCGTGGCCCTTGTATTCGGGTCTCTGTTCACATATTACCCCTTCATGAGAATAACTGTCACAGGGGCAAAAGGAACAAAAGGGAGGGGAGTACGATTAGATCGAGAGGCCTTTCTTATTGCTAAAACATGCTACAATTTCATGTACTTTTAAGAACATATCATTATCTTAACTTCTTTATTTTTCAGCCTCCTCTGAAAAGGTAGAGAATAGACCTTTCTTGCCCACTACTATATCTCCAGGGCCCATAGAATGGTGTCCAGTGTACAATGGGTATTAACAAATAAATGTGTGGAAGGAAGAGATACAGAAGAAAAGGACTTTCCCTGTTGGATTTCACAGATGTCTTAAAAAACATTTTTCTCAAGTGTTGGTCTTGGGTCATGTGCATTCTGTATTGAATCTGCGTAAATGAGTTTTCTTACCGGGAGTTAAAATGTTATCCAGTTTGCTCTTTCAGAAATAATAAAGAGAGACGAAATGGAGATGGCATTTGGCCGGTGTTCCCTCTTTTGAGTTCTTCTAGGGAGACGTGGATGCGATGGATGGGGTAGGGCAGAGTGAAACTTTATTCCTGGTTGACATTTTGCCCCCACGGCCCCATGAAGAATGTTGGTGATACCGGCTGGGACAATGGGAGAAACCATTTTTTAATCTGCTTTGAAGGCTCATGTAAACCAGAATAAAAAAGGTCAAAAGGAGATTTTTCTTAATTTCCACCCCCATGAACAGACACAATTACCAAGTCTGCATTGTCGAGAAAGAGGAAAACTGGGCAGAAATACACCTGGAGTGGTTGGTAAAAACTGATATTTTTTTAAAAATGTGTCTCACTTTCTACCACCATCGCAGACCATGCTTACTACCCCTTTGCCTAACTGCCTTTTTGAAAGGAAGAAACAGTTTCTTAAGAGCAAGGGACACTACCCTCCTCCCCTCCAAAAAAAAACAAAACCAGATTTCTAGGTTTTTTCCTTGTTGGAACAAGCTTTAAACCTTTAAATCCTGCAGAGAGAACAGATTGGTAGTATATTACCCAAGTTAATAATCTCACGCATCTCTTTTCTTTTCATGCGATAAGGAAAGTCAGAAAGGGCCAAAGTGGGGCAAAACGACTGGAAAGTCTTCCAAGAAAAGTAACACGATAGCAACAGTCAATATTTCTTTTAATGACAAAATCACAAAAGGACAGAGAGGCAGAATAAGGGGCGGGTCCAAGATCCCCCCCGGGGGAGAGAAGTTTCCTCGTTCCCTTGGATCAAGTGAGAGACTGGACACAGTCAATGACCAGGCCCCACGTGACAGTGGAACTCTCCCCGCTTCCTGTGCAGCAACCATTCCTCAAGGCCAAATGAGCCCCTTAGTTCTAAGCTCCAGCTTCCTTATCTTGCCTCTCTTTCAACGCAGGGCCAACCTGAGAAACGCAAACACTCCCAAGTCGATCACGTAGGATACCTTGCTTCTAGGTGGCCCACCTCCAGCTTCCCCACCCTGACTACTTCTTATTGAAGAATCCTCAGCCTCCCCTCTGTTTGCCTCTCAAGTTCTTCCACATCCCTTCCTGCGTCTGAGCCTCTGCCAGACTCAAGCGATGACCACTGATGTTCTTGCTGTAGCAGAGGCTCTGAATAACTAGTGTCCTCTGTTGCTTTGCTTTTGGGTTGTCTTCCTTTATTTCCACAAAAGAAAAACCAAAATAAGACACACGTGACCTTTATCCCCATGCATAATAAAAGGAGAAAAGGGCTGTAATAGTGTTTTACTTCCTAAAAAAGAACAGAATTTTTTACCTTATTGGCAAAGATCGGTGCCTTGAAAATCCTTTATATTTCCATTAACTCCCTTGAATCATAATAAGCTTAAAATCAAAATAATAAAAGTAATTGTTCACATTACTGTGGACAAATTGCAAGAGGAGAGAGTTGCTACTGCTTTGCTTGATGGGTTTCCTGATTTCGGGGGGAGGGCAGGATTTTCCCACCCCAATATTAATCAAGGGAACTATGTAAAGGCTGATAGAGGAGATTCTCCAGTGCCCTTTTCTTTGTGACCACTACCTGCTTCTTCATAAGAGAGGTTCTATAAAATGTTGAAGGGAGAGAAAAAATAACCTTCACTCCTTTGAATCCTCTGTCTCATCTCTTACATCAACAGCTCTGCTCCCTTTGTAACATACCTTCCAAATTCCCAAGGCTGTCACACTAGGGATGAATGTCTAGACACTCAATTGCATTCTAAGTGACTGTGGGGCAGAGGGGCAGCTCCATATCCTGTGAGAGGTGCACTTTAAAGATAACCAAGCTTTCCACGTGTGCAAAATGGGCCTCCTCTTAGCACGGAGCTAGAAACTTCGCTGAATGCTTTATTCCCATTGTATAATTTAATCCTCGCAATTAAATTCAAGCTAGATAAATAGTTATGCCCTATTCGTTCCCATGTGAATAACAGTGAGAATAAGGCAGGCTCGGTGACTTCCTATCTACAAGGCCGTGAGAGAGTGGAATCGCTGATGTGTGAGACCACGTCTCCCTGAGCCCAGGTTATTCTTAATCCAAACTTAATCAGTGCTAAATATACTGAGAGTCTTCTTGGAAAAGAGCATGCTATAGAAATACAGGCAACACAGTAATGCAAATTTTCTCCAAATTTGGGGAGTGATCTCTGCTTTTTTTTTTTTTTTTTTAAATCTCTCCAAGGAAGCTAGAGCATTGTCGAGGACAGAAGAGCCAGGAGACCGAGCTTCCGTTCGGGCTTGGCGTATTCTACTCTCTCCGCATGTCATGGGAAGTTAAATCAATCTGATCTGCTCATTAAAACTTACTGTAACATGGGTTGGATGGGGGAAAAAAAGTACTATTTCAAATGCTGTGAGAAGTCCAGGACCAGCCGCATAGCCCAGACGTTCTAGGAAAGAAAAAAAAGAGAGAGAGCGAGCCTGAGGCAAAGCTTCGGGTACAGCAGAGGCTGCATTATATCGCCCAGGGCGGCAGGAGTAAGGGGACGAGCGGTCAGCGGGGGCAGGTGGGAGCAAGCGCAATGCCGTATGGGGCTGAGCCAGCCACGCCAGGACAGCTTCGGCTGTGGGTGGGACCGCTGTGCCTTGGGACGGTCCTTCGGGAAAAGCAAGAAAGAAGAACTGATCTTGCAGCTCCTTCTGTAACTCGTTGGTCCCAGTTTGCCCTCAAGGTATTAACATTTCCAAACTTCCAGGCTTCAAAATCTGAACCCTCCAGCTTTGCTGCTCGAAGAATCCATTTCCCCGGTCCCATGATTTAGTTCTTCCTATGGATCTGAGAATGTGGGGTGAGGGGAGGGTCTACTGCCTTGCAGGTCCAGTTGGGACTGATCTAGGAGTGAACACCCTCACAGTTCCCACTCCGGAAGGTACAGTGGTGGCCATGCCACTCCCTGGCTTTCCCACTGGGGCTGCAGGAGCCGCTGGTCGTCTCCATGAACTCGCTGAATGGTGGGATAAGTCGTTCAAGAAGTGCATATGTCTGTGTGTACATACGAACGAGTGGAATGGGGTGACGGGCAGGGGGACCTGAACAATCTGAGAAGACACTTAAACTTCACCCTACAAAGGAAGGGTGAAGGGAGAAAGAGGAGGAAGAGGGGACTTGACTCTCCCCCATGATTTCATAGTCTAACGCAAGAACTCTTTGAAATCGGCATTCAATATTTCTTCTGATTCTTTTTCCTAAAGGGCAATGCATGCAAATGAGCTTTGTCATTTTTAAAACACAAAAATTTTCATAAAAAATTCCAAAGTAACCCATCCTATAGACTTTATTCATCTGTTAGTTTACTTCATAAATCCCAACCATTCGCTCAGGGTCCATTTATTATTAGATTCTATTCTAGGAACTAGAGTTACAGCAGGAAACAAAATAGCCAAAAAGTTCTGTCCTGGTAGAGGTTAAACTATTAAGATAACTATTAAGATAGTGTCAGCCAGTGATAAATCTTATGAAGAAAATAAGACAATGCATTGTGCACAAAGGGAGGAACAGAGTTCATTTAAATTGGTTTTAATGAAATCCCTAATGATAAGAAGGAGACAGCTAAGCTAAATTGGGGGTATGGGAGGATTAGAAATTTTTAAGGAAGAACAGACAATAAGTGCAAAGATCTAACATGAAGAATAAACCTCGTGTATTATGTACCCTGGTACATAAAGGGTAAAACTTTGAAGCATAAGTCTTCAATACTTAAGTCAAAGGCCAACCCGGCAGCATTCATCTTCACATAAATTTTAAATTCAAAAGATAAATACAAATCAAATATATCCTCAGATAAATGCATACAAGCTATTCTACTCACTAACCCCTGACTTCCGAAAACATTGTGGCTTGTTTTTCTGGCGTTTACTGGTTCTCAACAACAGCTACAAAGGAAGGGTGAAGGGAGGAAGAGGAGGAGGAGGAGACTTGACTCTCCCCCATGATTTCATAGTCGCCTACCTGAACCAATGGCATATAATTACGTTCCGTATATCAAGCTGACACTCTGTTACAGTGGTGATGCCAAGTGCTGGCAAAGGCGAGGTTTATTCGATACTATTGAAAGAATCATAATCTTTCTGGAAATCGGTGTCTACCGAGAGTCATCAAACACGAGTATTTATTTAATCAAGAAATACCATATTTACTGGCATTAATTTTCAGGGGAAATTAGATTGGTAGAAATAACATTTATCAGTGTATTCATAACAAAGCATAACAAATTTTTGTTAAAAATTAAAATATAAAGGAAATAGAAATGAGCAAAATGGGGGGAAACGTAAGTAAATTATGGTATAATACAAGGGTGGAAAATTAGAAAAAGAATATCTATTCTTCTGCTGACATGGGAAAACATATTAAGAAGCAAAATTGGGAGTAAGGTCATATTGCATTAGAGGCCTTTAGATATTCACCAAATTTCATGCCCCTGTCTTTCCATTTTTCTAGCTTCTCTTGCATCTAAATGAGCCCATGAGACTTCTGATTGTAAAGAGAAAATGAGAAGGATTTATGGGTGGCATTTCCAGTCAAGGTTTTTTTAAAAGAAGTTTTGTTTCCTCCACTCCCCCCGCCCTTTTTTTAAACTCATGTCCTCTGTAGAAGCAACTACAATGTGCTAGAGGTTGGAGCAGACACAAGATGGAAGGAGCCTGGTCCATGCATCGCTCCTTGGGACAGGGTCCCCCAGAGACGAGGAGGAGTCAGAATAAGTTTCTCCTGTGTTTGAATCTGTCTTTTGAGGTTATTGGTTTCAGCGGCTGGTGTTTCCGTAGCTGACTGAGAAATAGACTATCTACGGTGAAAGAAAAGTAATATACAGGGAAGAAAACAAAACTTTTGTATATAACGCATATACATATACACGCATAAAAGCTTACGTCCGCACTTCTATGGGTGTTAGACAACGCATGCCCTCATTTAACCTCCATAGCCCCTCCACGAGCCCAGAAAGGCCCCTTGTGCATCTCTGCCGTCATCGCTCTCTCCTCCAGGGAATCACCATCCTGGTTTCTGTCGCCATAGATTAGAACGGCCTATTCTGGAAATTCATATAAATGAAATCTTCACAAGCTGCCTACAAATATTTTTGAACTTTAAAAAAGTATTTCGTTTTGAGGTGAGGTACATTCAGATAGGAACAGATGAAATTTTACAAAAAGTACTTATCCACCCTTCACTCCACTTTCCCTAGACTTAAGATGATGTGTAACTGCTATGGATTGAGTGTCTGTGCCCCGCCCCCAACCCGCCTGCTGAAACCCTGACCCCTAATATAATAGCACGTGTAGGCTGGGCTTTGGGGAGGAAATCGGCCATCAGGAGAGAGGCCCCATGAGTGGGGTTACTGGAGATGTAAAGCCATATGTGCCCTACACATGAGCTGAGAAACACCCAATGTCCGTTCACAGCAAGAAATAAAAATAAAATTAACTGGCAATGTGATTTCAATTCATTCCTGGTACTTAGCTTTTAGTCCTGCCTTAATATCCCAGCAAAACGACTGTATTCACAAATAGGTATTTTTCCAGCTTTAATGAGGTATTATTGATATATAATACTTGGAAGTTTAAGGTACACAATATGACAGTTTGGTAAACATCCACATTGCAAAATTATTGCCACAATACTATTAGTTAACACTGCCACCCCTTCGAATAATTACCTCTGTGACTGCTGATAACATTTAGACTTGAACACACATACATAAGTTAAGCTTTATCATACATATGTATGTATGTACAGGAAAAGGCATAGTGCATGCAGAGTTCAGTACTGGCAGGGTTTCAGGCATCCCCCAGGCATCTTGGGACACATCCCTTGCAGAACAGGGGGCCGTACTGTAGTGTCGGGTATACTCACTCTATTGTGTATCAGACTCCCAGAACTTACTCATTTTATAACTGGAAGTTTGTAGCCCATGGCCAGTATTGGCCCCTGTCTTCCACCCACCTATACCTGGTAACCGCCATCCTGCCTTCTACTTTTATGAGTCCTGTATTTTAAAATTCCCCAAACAATTGAGAACATGCAGTATTTGTCTTTGTCTAACTTTTTCCACTTAGCATATGCCCTCAAGGTCCATACAATTTTTGCTTCTATATTCATCAGGGATATTGGCCTGTAGTTTTTTTCTTACGTGTCAGGACTCGTAGGTATATTTTGCTTGTCACCAAGAGTCTGCAATAAAACTCTGTGCTGTTTTCAACTGTATGTACTCACTAAATATTTGTATTATATTTAGTTATATTAATTTAAATTATAATTAAAATTTATGAGTATTTAGTGACTGGAACTGGCAGTAATTCCAGTAATAAAATTAGCTTAGTTGAGTATGTGATCTATCTAGATGCCTCTTAAGTTCATTCTCACTCTGCGACTCACACATTGTGCATTTCCCTATAATATACCAAATAGCCCTGGCTGGTGTGGCTCAGTGGGTTGAGTGCCAGCCTGTGAACTGAAAGTTTGCTGGTTCAGTTCCCAGTCAGGGCACATGCCTGGGTTGTGGGCCCGGTCCCCAGTTAAGGGTGTGTGAGAGGCAACCAATCGATGTTCCTCTCATTCATGTTTCTCTCCCTCTCTTTCTCCTTCCCGTCACCTCTAAATAAATAAATAAATAAATAAATAAAATCTTTTTAAAAATAATATACTAAATAATAGCTATTTACATGGAAATACACTTCTGGTACATTATTCTTGTCTTTGGCTTAGTGAACTGTGGATTCCAGGTCATTTCTAAAGGAGGGCTAACTTGCATGGCTAGAATTTCAATAGAAATCTTTGTCTACTAGAAACCATTCTTCCTGCTCCTCCCCCAAAGGAAACATTTCCTGCATTGTGCTTAGAAAATGATCCTAAAAATGCTGTGAGGCCTGGTTAACTGAGGCAACTTTTAGAAACAGCTCTTTTCAATCCACATCCACTTCCATGTAAATAATATCACTGAACTCTCAAGGCTACAAGTTCACTACAAGTATAATACACTTTTGTTTTGATTATTCTTAATTATTCTCAGATTACTTACAATTAATTTATGCCCTAAGTTAACACGTACCATAAAAAAAGTATTTGCTATCTGAAAAAGGGTTTGAAATATATACCAAAACATCGTAACATCAGATGTTTTTATTTCATACATTGTAGAGTAAATGATAATAGCAAATTCAGCTGATGTTCCATTTTTATAAACTTTACCCTAAAATGCTACCCACACTTACATTTAAAAGCTTTGGAAGAGCAAGGCTGAATAAACCCAGACTGTGATATTTAGAAATATTTTGTTTCTCTCTCTCTCTTCATTGCTTTTGCTCAATGTCCACTGCAAGTCATGCAAAGTTCAACTATTTATATAGTTTAAATAAAATGAAATTAAATATTTGGGGTTTTATTTAGAAAAAATAATACTTTAAAAGTTTTGGTATCTATAGATTTATCTATATTGTGCTTTTTTCTCTCCATCCCCAATCCTACAATTGTCCTTAACTCTCCAACATAAGTAATTAATATCTGCCTTCTTACAGAATCCAATGGAAAATGCTGAGTTTTCTCTTTACCCAATGGCAGCTTTAACACAGTGTTTCTTCTTCCTTGATGAACTCTCATTCCTTGGCTCCCAGAATACCAAACACTCTTATTTTTCCCCTCACCTCATCGTTGCTCATACTCTCTTTAAAAAAAAAAAAAAAAAATCCTCACTCAAGGATATGTTTTCATGACTTGAGAGAGAGAGAGAGAGAGAGAGAGAGAGAGAGAGAGAGAGAGAGAAACATCAATTGGTTGCTTCCCATATACACCCCAACTGCGGAACAAGTGAGCCCGTAACCTAGGTATGCGCCCTGACCAGGAACCGAACCCACAACCTTTAGGTATATGGAAGGATACTCCAACCAAAAGGGCCACCCAGCCAGGGCTGTCTCTGTCTTCTTTCATGATTCCTATTTCTGTTCCCAATCTCATGATGTAGAGTGTTTGAGACTCACTCCTTGGTTATCTTCTATTTTTATCTGTCCTTCCTGGATAGACTCAGCTAGTCTACTGCTTTAAAAGTCCACATACCCCCAACAACTGTCCAGCAAAGGTCTATTTCCCAGGCTCCAGATCTGTATGTCAACGACCTGCTCAACGTCATCACCATGTGAATGTCTAATAGACATTTAGAACCCAATGTACCCATTACTAGGCTCCTGAAGTTTCACCCAAACCAGCTCTACCTACACAGCCTTCCTCCTCGTGGTTAATGACAACTATTCTTTTTAGTTGTCCTGGTCACACTATTAATATTATTTAGACTCCTCTTTTTCTTGCATATTCTATATCTAATATGTCAGCAAATTATGCTGACTTCATTTTCAAAATATACCAAAATTCGACCACCTCAAAGTATATCAACTCACCCTTCGCATTTTAACACATATTATAAATTGCATTGTTCTAATTTAATAGAGATGTTTTGAAATAGTTGGACATATATTTAGAAAACTTCTGACAGATATTAAGTCACTGAGAAGAAATGGAATATGTTTGAATTCCACCCCACTTTTGCCATTTTAACACCATTACCTAACAGCACCAAGCATCAGTTTGCATATATGAAAAATGGGATCAAGATCACCACCTAGAAAGAATTTAAGAATGCAATCATGCCCCGGCTGGTATAGCTGACTGGATTGAGTGCTGGCCTGCGAACCAAAGGGTCGCCGCTTCAATTCCCAATTGCCCAGTCAGGGCACATGCCCGGGTTGCTGTCCAGGTCCCCAGTAGGGGGCGTGCGAGAGGCAACCACACAGTGATGTTTCTCTCCCTTTCTCCCAACCTTCTCCTCTGTCTAAAAAACAAACAAAAAAATGCAATCTTATGTCTAATCTTTGAGAAATATGAACTATATCCTTAAAATATCCAATGGGTGGGGAAGGCTGGAACCTTAAAACGCCCAACACATTTCCACTGACAGCGCACTCAAGGCTAGCTTGTACTGCTTGCAGAATCTACTAGATACCGCCAGCTGTGCTACACTGCCTGTTCTCCACCTCTGTCAAAACCAACTGTGTAATGAGAAATGGTTTCAATGTTTCAAGTCTGGAATTTGAACAGGAAGACAGAGGAAACTCTGGTTTGGAAAGAAGGTGGTAACTTTAATGCAGTATCTTGTACATGATTCATAGCAGCCACAGCAGAGAGCAAGGGACTACAAGTTGAAATCATGGAAGAAGATGACATCTTTGAGAGAGAGAACAGAAGTAAGACCACACAAGCAGACACAGCAGTAGAGACAGAATCTTGTCCTCGCCTTTGGCTTCAACTTTTGCAGCTGTGGTTTTCGCTGGCATAGAAATATTACCCTTTTGTATTTTCGCGCTTGCCAAAGAAAACACATTGTGCTTTAAAAGCTTTCCCTGGCAAGTAAAAATTATTCCATTGATTTTTAACGCAGCTTGAAAAAACAAAACCAAGACCAAATACCCAACGTGTGATTCACTAAAGTGCTGTCCACCCATTTAGGACATCAGACTGCCTTGTATGTGAAGCATACAACCTCTTCATAACAATCACTTAAATAATTCAGCAGCCCCGCTGACTCAGATAGGCTCTGACACAGACCTAGCTTACCCAAAAGACCCCGGCAGCGAGGAGAGGGAAAGCCCAGGGCGGGGAGACCCCGCCCACACCATGACGTGGCGAAGGGCATGAGGCCGTGGAGTCGCTGCCTGGGTGTGAACTCTGCCACTGCCCACAGTGTGTGCCTCTTTACGCTGAGCGTCTCCATCTGGAAAATGTGGGCCTTCCTTGCCGTAACTCGGTCAATGTGAAGTGAGACCGCGTGCCATGGAACGACTGAGAGCGACGCGCGCAGCGCAGGCTGAGGGTAGGAATCGAACAGCCCTGGCTCTGTCAGGTCGCGTTTGTGTCTGGGAACGCCAGGGGCCAAGATGAAATTATTTTTAAGAATACAATAAATTCAGTAAAAAGGGAGTGGGGGGGAATGAATAGATAGAATGCCTTGCCTGAACACCCGAAGGTGATTTTCAGCACTAATTAACACTATTAAAAACTTTTTTCAAACGTTTCCTTTTCTTTGTATAAACACAGGAATAATCCAGAAAGACAACTTGAATGCAGTCAGTAAAAGTGTGAAAAGGTTTTCAAGAATATAAAAGTATTCATAGTAGGTCTCTGACGGTCTAATATTGTTTCTCGATGATCTTGAAATGAAAGCAAACCTGTTATTGGGTTGATAGCATTACTTTCCCCATAACATGCTGGGAGGAATATAAAACTAGACTGAACTGGCAAGCTTATTTTAAGAGTACTTTAATTTAAACATGTAAATGTCTAAAATTTTATTATGTAGTCTCTTGCCACAGGAACATATTTATTTTTATTATGAACTGGCTTTTGCGTTAAATAGGAAGTAAAATAAAAGAGAGATGCCCGAATAAAATGTTACTGTAAAAAAATAAAATCACATGACTATAAAAACATTGTAACTTTTGACAGCCTCCTGACATCAATAAAGAGACATGACCAGTAAGGAAAAATATGGCCCACCACGGAAAGGCTTGTTAAAGCAGGTAAAACCTATTAAACTGCAGTACCCCGATTCTAACAACTCGGACTTAATGAAACATTTCGATTATGCTAATACTGACACTGCTCATTTAAATATGCTATTACTGATATTGTTTCATTAGGTATACAATTTCTTGCTCAATGTTTTCATGCCTAAGTGACCTCTAAATTGGTCTGCCGCAAAGCGCTGCTAATGGACTCGCAACAATTTCCATCACTCGGCCCTACACAGACACCCAAGCGCTCGGGGAAGAGGCTCAGATTCCTCAGGGGACAGAGGAGTCCCAAAAAACAAACGGTGCCTTCTCCGCCCCGGGGTATTCTTCTTCCTCTCCTGGCTTCATCTTTTGCTTTCCCTTTCTCTTTCCTCGCCCATCTCCCTGCCTCTCCTCCTCCTCCTCCTCCGCCTTCCGCCTTCCGCCTTGGGATCCCCCAACACGTTCCCTGCACGCACCTCAACTCTGGTTGCTGAGCCGAGCCCTAGAGTGCAATGCTTTGCTTTAAAAATCAATGGGCCCCATTGCTCAAAATTGTGATTTATAGAACTGTGAGAAGTGGACTTTCTCTGAATTACCTAGTGCCGTGGCATTCATAACTGACTGAGTAAGGCCAAAGCCACAGCGGTGGTTGAAGAGCGATAGAAAAGGGCACGGGTTCTGAAGTCAGGTAGGCAGGATGAGTTCAAGTCCTGGGTCCCACGACCTGTGCAGCCGGGAGAAAGCCAAGTATCTGCAGGGTTTTTGCTTCGTATCTGGAAATCGGGGCTAAGGACAAGGTTTATTTCACTGACGTTCCACACAGATTAAATTATTCATTTATTCGACAACTATTTATCGCGTGCTTACTCTGACTAGACATTGCTTAGTGGGCTGGTGATACAGCAAAGAAAAAAACAGACAACAATCCCTGCCCCATTCAAGCCTATACTCCGTTTAGAGGACGCTGATCATAAATAAATGTAGGAAACTGTGAGGGAACGATAAACAACGCAATGGAGAAAATGCACCTTGCAGCATGGTTACAATGTAATAAGTGCTCAATAAATAGTCACTCATTCAGGGTAATTTTCAGAGAAGCTTCCCCGGTGAACAGGCAGCTCCCTTCAGGAATCGAACACAGTCCGGATCAATCTTAGCCCTGGGTTGAAAGCAGAGAGGCAAAGGGAGAAGCTGGACAGAGGAAAAACCGAGCCCATTTCTTCTCCCCTCTGCAGCCGCCGACCCTCCGTCATCCGGAAGGTGAAAATAAGGCCATTCTGTTCTGTCCATAAAATAGTGTGTTCAGCACCAGAGGGGGAAAAAGTTATTTTACTCTGACAAGGTCCCTAATCAAAATAATATATAAGGATCTATTGATTTTTTCAGTCAGTTTGTTTTCCTTGAAGTTTTATGTTTACCATGCCCAAATAAAAGAGGATTTTACAAAGCTCCATCAAGGAGCCATTTCAGAGGTTCCTTGGAAAGTAGGGGTAGGGCGATGAGATGACCTGTGGGTTCCCATAACTGCGCCCCAGCTGCAGAAACGGGGAGGGAAGCCCAGTGAGGCCTGGAAGCGTCTCTCCTGTAAACAGGTGAGTAAAAGAGCCGCTTGGAGACAGGAGAGGCAGCAGCAGGGAACGGAGAAACAGGAAAACACCAAATTCAAGGCCCAAGGCTCGTGTTCTACAGACCTCCTGGCATTCTCGTATATGCAGTCCAGCAACAAAGCAACGTGAGACCTGACGTTTGGGAGGTCGTCCAGCCAGTCCTTTTATAGGCCATCTCCAGTAACTTCGACGGAATGACAACATTGAATGGGCGGCATTGCGTTTCTTCCCTGATGTACTTAATTTGTCACTGGGGCCATTTGCCCTAAGAAGAGCAGTGTTTGGGCTGTCGCATACGGAACTGGCAAGGCCACTGAGCTACTCCATGAAGGAAGTCCCATTTATTTTTTCAATGTATGCCTTTTAAAACTTCGTGCTTGCTGGAATCAAGCTAATAGACAATCTATGACACACAATAACCCCCCTCCGTTTGGTCTGTATCTACCAGATTTATCAAATCATTTGGAGGGTTTAGTATTGTATAATTTTAGTCCTCCAGAGAAAAGCAGGACATACCACTACTGATTGTAGATTGCTTTGTGGAGGGAGAGTATATACCAATTTTACAAGCAATATACAGAGGTGCGTGCGCGTGTATATTTAAGTACTCATCACGTACTGCCTTGGGATAGAAACAGGAAATAGTGGCAGCGACCTGCCACAGGCTGAAGATATTTATAAACCACGATTATAAATTTAACACACGCTGTGGAGTCAAAGATTTTTTTGTGCTGAAGGCTAAAAGGGGCCTTACGAGTTACAGGACTTCGAATAACCACAGCTGGCCCCAATTTTGTTTGACAAAGTCTACAGGCATAACTCTCCTCCTCTGCCACCACCACGTTTGCTTGGTCTGTCCCCAGAAAAGTCAAGAGCTCTTGACAGACCAACTAGTATCCGTATGACATCGAGAGAAATTGAGTACCAGAGGGTTAGTCAGAGAATGAAATCAGATCAGACACAAAAAGTGTCTAGAACATGCAAAAGCGAACAACAGCTAACGGCCATGTCTAAGGAAAAGTAAGAAAGCTTGAGCTCTGGAGAGTAAGGGTCATGACGAAGCCAGAGAAGCCCTCTTCTATACAGTTTGTAGCACAGGGACTGATAAATAATGGTTACTGATGGGATACTTCGTGGAAGGAAAGAAAGGAAGAATGGAGGGTGGACACAAGAAAGGGAGGTTGGCTATTATCACCAGGAGTTCAATGTTAACGTGTTGGAGCTGATATGTCTAATTGCAGGCACGCGCCACTTTGATTCTTTTCACTGCCCATGCTCTGATGTTAGTGAGCCCAAGAGGGAACATTTTTTTTGTTTGTTAGCTTCCCCGCTTATTTTGCTTCTAAAATAAGGTGATGTGTTTCAAATGGCATAGCTTTTTCCTCGCACAGACAAGGGTTCCAATTCCATCTCTGCCACTTTCTAGTTGGGTGACTTTAGACAAGTCACTTTCCGAATTCATTTTCTAAAATTGGGAATAACAACCCCTGCACCTTAGGAATTAATTAATCTTTGCACCTTACTTGCTTTGTGAAAGAAGGCAAATACTAGGTGCCGTGGAGCTGTCCCCGGGCACATGGTCACACTCTCCACTGAAGCGTTCCTTTTGTACGACTCCTTTTTGCTTCCCTGGGCACCCCAAGCCTCCTGCATTCCCTGCAGTCAGTAGAGGGGTGCAGTGTACTTGAGCTTCCTTTTTTTCTGCACCTTCCTCTGTAGCCCACTTCCGCCCATTTGTCACAGGGCACTCATCTCCAGATTTGGCAGGGCATCAATATCCGCTGGGATTACACAACCCGAATAAGTTGTTACGCTTTTTTGTCTTATATTCCCGAGGAGTACTGAAATCTGAACAGATGTTCGCCTCCCAACGAACCAGGCCAACCACTCTCAGCGATGCTGAGGGACGGACTATTTGCTCCCCGGTGTTCTGGCAAAGACAGAGAATGGCCCAGTGACACTTCCTCCTCGACAGCACATATTATTGTGCTTCACTCCTATGATACACATGTCAGGCTTGTTTCGGTTTGTTTTTCACACCTTGGGCACCAGCAGGTAACTAAAATGGCTCACTAATGTGAAGACGACAGTGGGGAGACATCTGCTTGTCTGGCATGAACACACTGGTGTGTCTCAAAGCGCCCCTACGAACTACGTGAAGCCTTGTGTAAGAGGCAGACTCGTGGGCCCTTTACCTGTAGGTCGATTCCTATCCAAGAATTTAGGGTCGACGGCACTGCATTTCATTAATTTTTTCCAGGCAACTACTGTGTAGACTATAGTCAGAGTTCCCTGTGTGGGTGACAAACCTGAATAACTCAGGGCGCATTTGGATAACATGGAATTTGCCGGCATCTCTAAGAGCCTCGAATTATCGACCGTGAAGGACGGTTCAGGAAGGACACTGGTATTTATCGAGCACTCGTCTGCTTGCCGCACACCCGGGGTTCCTCTGGGCACCTGCCAGGCATAATCTCATTCACTCTTCATAGAAAACCTGTGAGGAGAGTTTCATTATTCTCCCCATTTTCCAGAGGAATTAATGGGGTCTCAGGGAGGTGAAGGCAGCAGGAGGATGGTCACACAGCCGGTTGGTGGCAGAATGCGGCCCTGTCTGCCTCTCAAAGCCAACACGGTGGCCCCTGCGTGACTAGGCCCCATTTCTCTGAACAAATCCCTAGGTAATGTCCCTTAAAAATTACTTCCTTGGTCCTTCATTCAATTTATGTTCATCGAGCTGAGTTGTTTTCGGTAGTTACAAACTTTTATGACTTTTTTGTGGTTATTACTGAAAATATGCTTTTCCTACCATGCTTTGGTAGTTAAATCCACATGTTACTATCTGTCTGGCCTCTTAATAAAACGTGCTTATTTGCACAATCAGTTCCCAGTACAGTTGTTTATTCCTTGGCCCAGCTGCAGATTAATTATAATGCCCATGTTTATATTCTTATGGGTGCTGTTCTAAATTCATTTTTAAGGCAGTTATTAAAAATGCTAGATGACAGAAAAACGGTGTTCTTTTTCCTTTTTTATGATAAATCTCCTAGTTTAAAATTCCCAAGATCTAACTCAAGACAGAAATTAATTTTGGTGGTGTGAAGTTGAGGGCAAATTATGGCGCTAACAAAGATAAATAAAACATGATTTTCCCCTAAAATATACGCGGTATTGTTTTAAGAAGTCAACAAATACATTAAAACAAGACAAAACACACACACGCACACACACACCCCAAACACTGCCATCCAACTTCTAGAATAAATAAGCCACTGTATTTAGAAAATGTCGACATTTCAGCGTCCCAAGTGTTATCCATGTGAGTTCAGCCCCTTTAGAGTTGAATGATAGTTTCACCCTTGGCCCTGAGTACGGAAAAGACCTCACATTAAGATTGGATATTATGTGCAGTCTTGACACCCAGTGAAATTGAGGTCTTACATGGCCCGTCCGCAAATACCCCTCCCACCCTGCTCCTGTAAATAAAGGGTCCCTACCCAAAACAATTCTCTGTATCAAAAGACCACATGCAGTCCCCAAATACCAGGTTTTTGTCCTTGGCCAGACCACAGAATCATTCAAACAAACCAATCACATCCTCCTCCTCCCAGGAACCAGACGGCACTCCCTCCTTTTGATACCACAAAGACTGTCCCCTGCAGTCCCTGGCCGTCACCTGTTCCCTAATGCAACACTCAGTTAGCCCTGCAGGGTACATGGTGTCTTCCTCCCCGGGCTGTGAGTACATGCAGCGAATGAACCGATCGTCTCGTCTCGTCTGTCTGGTGCTGGGCTCAGCCATCCTGATGCCCGCGTGCAAGAATCAATCCCGCCTTCATCGGTGGGGCGAACAGAGGCAATTAAAGCACCATGTCAGCCTTTGTACTTTTTTATGTTCAGAATCTGTAACTTCTGTGAATATAGCTGAGATTTCGTGGTTGAAGAATTTGTAAGGAATGTCCATATTTTGAGAGGAGGTTCTATGGATCACAGTTCCTTAGCCAATATGGTGAGGAGCCCGTTTATTCGGACTGGCAGTGAAAGGCCGGGGTGCACTCCGCCTGGAGAGTTCGGCGGGAGACCGCATGCCAGGTGGGCTTTCTGCTGACACCGCTCTCAAGGAATAACTTCCTCGGATCTTGCTCTGTGACTGTTGCCTCCAGGGAAGGCATCCACTGTTTCATATTACCGGAGAACGATGAGGAATAGAGAACTGACATAGTTGTAAGAACACAATGTACTTCAAATGCACTCGGAAATTACTGAAAAATGGGGTGACTCGTAACTCCACTATTTAAAATTATATACAATAAAGGGAAGTCCCATCAGTCCACTTAAAATTCCAGCTCCAAGAATTTGATGCATAACCTTTTTTTCTCCTAGCTTCATAAACACAATTATATGTGTAAATGTACATACCTATACATTATTTTACTTTCCAAAAGTAGAATCATTCAGTGCACACAGTTTAGCAACTTTCCTTTCAGCTCATAATATATCGTGGTTATATTTTCAGGTCAGTAAATGTTTGTTACTCATTCTTTAATTTTACTAATATTATTCCATTATTTTGGTGAACTACAGTTCACTGCTCTAGTGCAGTGGGACGGCTTGTCTTCAGTGCTGTGCTGTTACAATACAGATGAGTCGCCCAGACACTGAAATTAGATAAACCAGCACTTATGTTCCAGATCTGTCGCTTAATAGGAATCTTATCTTGGACAATTTTCTTAACTATTCTGAGACTCGTTTTTATTTTAGATGTAAAATGGTGACTAGAGTAACTCTTCAGGGTTGCTGTCAGGATAAAATAATGTGCTTAAGCAAATACTTATTATTCTCAATGTAACAATTCAATAAGTGATATCATTTAGACATTCAAGAACTACTATTAAATTAAATATTTTATTAAATAGTCCAAATTTTCGCTAACTTTGCCATTTGCATAACACTGTTATGATTTTGCCATATCTGTGAGCTACTTTCACACTTAATTACATAATATTATATTTAAGTCAATTTATTTACATTTTAGAACTGAGTTGTGGTAGGATGGAAACCTTATATTCCTGTCATAAAATAACGAATTTGCACCTAATCATGATTACATAATAAATATAAATTATAATAAATATATTAAATACATTGTCTATTAGTCAAACTCCAGTCAGAAGCCAGAAACCACTCTAGTAATGTGAATAAAAAATATTTAATGCAAAAAACATTTCCTAGTAAAAGTTGTTAACTACTAAAGGATATTGTTTTTAAAGGATCTGAACAATTCACGACACAGCAACTGTAGGGTGAAGCCGCTAGCTACCTCCAGGGCTGAGGGAGCACCCTCGGGCGGGGCGGGCGGGGAGCAAGTGGAAGAGCACTGGCTTCCAAGGCTGAGATGCTGACCCCCTCAGACCCAGCTCCCTGGAAGCTGGGGATGCTTGTTGATATGATTCAGAGCAGAGCTTATCCACAGAAAGCCACCGGATGAGGTGTCAGTGGATTGGAGTTACCTCTAGGAAACCTGCAGCCCAGTGCATGCTCCCAGGTGCCCTGCACACCACTGGATGCCACTAGATGAAGGAAAAAGCAAACAGGAACCAAGAAGAAAAGCCAGACCTCTACTCTTCCTCCCAGTTTTCATTCTGCATCCTCTATGGACAGCGTCCAATATTGCACCCCCTGGCAATAGGGAAATGCATACAGGTTCCGAGATAATAAATCAGGACAAAAAGGGGCGGGGGGTTGGATCTGCAAGCAATAACAGCAACTTGCACACGTGTTTTCCTTTGCTACCTAAAGCCATCTTACGTCGTCCCAACAGGGCGTAAGAAACGCTGACGTGGAACACAGAGTATTCGATACATAGTTCCGCATCTATTATCACACATTCCTACCACCTTGATGCAGGTGGATGGGGCTGATGGTCTCGAATGAACTCTACAGGTGAGAAAACCAATGCAGAACCAAAGCCATTACCTAAGCCCACCCGCTTGGCCACCAGCATAACAGGGCTCTTTTCTGCTGATGTCCAATTTGCCTTCTCGCTAGATATTTTACTTTCCTAAGTGGTGAAACAGATTATGTGTGCTTCCTGGTTCTTTCAAAGACTGGCCAGTTTCAAAGTGTTCAGCTAATTTACTAAATTTCATTTCATTTCAAATTAGAGAACAAGAGTAACCTTGCACTGAATTGAAACAGACTGTCACACTTACATGAGATATGAATGGATTATAAGAGGAGATCTCCTTCAGATGGAAGCCATCCTTGACTTATTTTTATTGAATATATTGGGGTGACATTCGTTAATAAAATTATATAGGTTTCAGAGGTGCAAATTCTATAACACATCATCTGTATATTGTATTGTGTGCTCACCACCCCAAGTCAAGTCTCCTTCCATCACCATTTATCCCCATTTACCCTCTCCTACTTCGCCCACCCCTCCTTTCTTTCTGGTCCTCACCGTATTGTGGTCTATTATGATTTTTGTTCTTTTTCTCTTTCTTTCTTTCTTTCTTTTTTTTTTGGCCTAGGCTACAAGTTTAAGGATACCAGTTTCTTTTGTTTGTTTGTTTTTTAAGATTTTATTTATTTTTTTTTAGAGAGAGGGGAGGGGAGGGAGAAAGAAAGGGAGAGAAACATCAATGTGTGGTTCCCTCTTACACACCCCCTGCTGGGGACCTGGCCAGCAACCCAAGCATGTGCCCTGACTGGGAATCGAACTGGCGAGCCTTTGGTTCGCAGGCCAGCACTCAATCCACTGAGCCACACCAGCCAGGGCTAAAGATTCCAGTTTTAACTGTACTTTTCCCACTGTCTTACTGAGTGCCTCAAAGAAAATCACCTCCCTTTTTTCTCTGGGTGTCAGTTTTCCCATCTGTAAAGAGTAGGATAGATTTTTACTTATCCCTAAGCTAATTTTGCATTCTTTTTTTGTGGAAGTAGGATCAATGATCAGAGTTTGGCGATACGCGTTGGGACAAACAGAATTTCATCAGCGATCACTCTACTCCTTTCAAACTGTATAAACCTCACTGTTTACAGGATAAAATCTAAACATCTCAGGGTGGTACAACAAGCTTTCCAAGACTTGCCCCCTATTTTTTTTCCAGTCACGTACCTCCCCACTTCCCACTTTTTGGACTACTCCAAATACTCTACTGGTTCCGTTGCGAATGATGTCTTTGCATACCCCCACCCTCGAACGTCCACCTTCGCGTCCTCACTCGAACGGCTATTCCTTATTCTTCATCATCCAGCCCCGGGTCCATCTCCTCTGGGAGGCAGATCATGAACCCCTCAGCTTGAGCTAAATGGCCTTGTTTTGGGCTCTGTGACAATGCTTTGCAAGTTTCTCACAGCCCTAAACATTTGTCTGTGGGGAAGCGGGAGTCTTCTATTTAAATGCACCCTCCCAAGAAGGTGGCAGCAAGTACATATTAATATTTTTATACCGATCCCTTTCTATTAGGTGAACTGAATACTTGAAACTCTTACTCCTTGGCTTTTCGTACCTTTTGATGGAAGTTTTATGGGACATTATTTGCATTTATCTGTGCTAAAAAGTCCGTATTAATATTTGATCAGGAATTATCCAATCCAGGTGTCCAGTGATTTATGTTGAAATGGGTTTCGGCCTCCTTGGTTAAAATCTCTGCATTGGTGAATCTCGGCGTTAACAGCACTATAACATCAAAGTGTCATTTCTGGTCTGGAAATGCTTCGCTTCAGCCACAAATGAATATTGTCAAAGGCGATTAACTGTGTCACTGTAATAGATGAGACTGTCCCCCCTGCCTGCCCTTGCAGGGGTGCTCACCTAGAAGAAATGTCGCTTTAGGAAGGAGTGGAGAGGTTAGGAGGGCAATCTGATGAAGAGTGAGGCAGACCATTAGCTTACTCAGTGTTCAGGGCATGGTTTTTACTTTAAGTTGAAGTTCAACGGTTTGGCATTTCTGATATTGTTTAACTACCTGGAAACTGAATTAGGCCCAAGTGCTTTTTCTTCAGTGACCCAGGAATTTTTTGAATGAGAAAAGGGGCAGACGGGGAAAGTAAAGCCTTTGGAAGGAGAAGGCTCCTTCCACACTCTCCATGCTGAATACAATTCAGAATGGTTATCCCACATATTATTTGTATTAATCAAATGCACTAATGTTCATAAAGCTTAAGGTACATGAGATACAAGTAGGCAGAATATATTTTTCCTAGCTACAATTGCCCCTACACACATACCCCAAAGTTTCGGCCTTTGATAATTCTAAGTTTAATGATTCTATGTAATTATCTCTTCCATAAATTGGTGCTATGTAATTGGATTTTTAATATAGAACTAAAGTGTAAAGTTAGGGTGATAAAAGAATTCAAAAATATCTGTAGGATATGTTTTTGATTTTTTAAAGGAAGGAAGTATAACCTGAGTTTCTGTGGTGAAAATTGCACTGCTTGAGCACAGACTTGGGATAAAAGTTAAAAGACACAATTATTCCTTTAAGCAATGCTATAATGTGCTGAAAATAAGTATAATGGAAATTTGGTGATTTATCCTTATTTCTTTACCTTTTGTGAAATGTCCATCCAAATGAAGGTGAGAGAGCCCCAAACTAGATTTCTAAAGTCCCTTCCAATTTAAGTCCCCATTTTGTAAGTGATGATACTGATATGTAGAGAGTGATCCGCGTTGTCTAATGTCAGGATTAAAATTAGATACTCAAAGATCCAGGTAAATACACTTCTGCCTCCCTCTCTCTCTGTCTCTCTCTCTCTCTCCCCCCCACCCACCGCCCTCTCTCCCTCTCCCTCTATTTCCAGGAAACTTGGTTCTTTCTATTCACTATGAGCAAGAGATGAGGTGGAAACTTATTAAATTTTTTAATGTGAGGCAGTTTGCACAGTCAGTAGTGTAATACTCCACTTACGTGAAGTATCTAAAACCGTCAAACTCATTGTAGCTGGGAACACAATGGTGGTTGCCAGGGGCAAGGGGGTAGGGGACACAATGTGGAGTAGCTGCTCGATGGGCACGAAATTTAGTTACGTTGCATGAATAAGCGCTGGGTGTCTGCTGTACAGCACAGTGGTCATGGTTTAACACTATGGCATTGCACAACTCAAAATTTCTTGATAGATCTCGCGTGAACTGTCCTTACCAGTAAACAGGCAAAATGAAAGAGACACAAGGAAGCTCGGAGAGGTGCTGTATGTATCTATTACCCTGATTACGTTGCTGGTGTAATGGGTACTTGCACTCACCCAAACTCAACAAATCGTGTGTATCGTATAGATGCAGTTTCTATAACTCAACAAAAAGGACACTCATAACATCAAATGCATACATGAGAACTGAAGGTTGACTTCAAATCAAATCAATACTGTAAGCTTCCACGTTAGAAAACTAGAAAAAGAAGTGTTAAAATGGGTATCATGGGATAGTAAGCCCTCTCTTACGCAACTTAATGATCTCTGCAATCCCAGCATCCCCGAGGTCCAGCCCCGTCATATTCTCCTGTTTTCCGCTGGCACGTGCTGGCTGGTCCCTGCGCCTCCTTGGGGGAATAGTCCCTTTCTTCTCCCAGCAAGCCCAGCACCTGCCCAGACAATTTATCCTGTGACTTGATCCAGTTTGTTGGCTTGATGGCCAAGAGGGGAGTGAGAGAAGGCCCTGAGATGTATTCTTTCTATGGTCCCGCAGGCAAAATCCTCTGCAGTTCGGACAAGAAAGAGTGAAATGCTTTCCTTAACAGGGCACGGCGGACATTTCTCTGTGTTTCTATAAGCTCAGAGCACTGTGAGGCATCTGGGGATTTGATTTTGGCGGGGGGGGGGGGGTATCAACTGAGATGTCCTCCTCTGATATCTTCACAGCATCCTCGTCCTTCCAAATCAGGACCCCGGTCTTGGCATAACAGACTTTCCCATTGGAAGAATTCAACCTCCTCTAATGCTCTGGAATTCTTTTAATGAAGCCCTAGTCCTGACGTGATTTATTTTCCCCTCTATGGTTGTATGAGATGAGAGTTTCTTGATATAATGCTAACAATGTTCTCTGGATTCAAACTTAGCCCTTTATCCATCTAATCCCAGGATAACTTCTACTGCCCTCTCCCGAATTTCACAAATACCTGAGACACTGCCCTTGCCATGTATCCACGTATCAGTAGTGATAAGGTGAGTATTGCCGGCTATTTGGTGGATGGTCCAGCTACAAAATCCTTTGTCAGAGCCTGTTTCTTCTTGGCATCTTCTGCCTTACGTCAGGTAATGGGAGACAGGTTCCAGGGAGATTTGCATATAGGAAGTTTATGGAAAAATGTTGGAAGAAAGATCAGACAGAGGGCCGGAGCAACTGAATTGCAATGCATTCACCGCAAAGGTGTTAGCTGAGTCCACTGGGAACTCTGGAGTTGGGATGAACTTTCAGAGTTGTCATGCCTCAAGGCAAGGAAACTAGGCGTTTTTGCGCCCTTAGTGACCAGTCAGGAGACACAGAGTGCCCCCACGAGGAGCACGGTCATGGAAGATCTTTTCCGGTGGAGATAAATTCCCAATCTAATTGTCAGATGACAACGCTTCCACGCAGCTGGGAGGATGAGAGCCTCACCCCTGAAAGGGGGTCAGTGCGTAACCTAGAGCCTCTCATCAGGTTGATTCAAACCCTAACTGGGACTTAGGTTTGTAGAGAGAGATTAAAAATCAGGTTCTATTTGCAACTCCAATATTTATACTCTTGGACAAATAACTTGATATCTCCAGGCATCAGAATCCCCATATGAAATATATATTAATATCTTCTCTAACCTACCTCTCAGAATGTTAGGGGAAAAATAAAATCATGAATGGAGCAAGATTTCAAAGCTAAGAGACAACCTAAAGATGAGTCAAATAAGCCCCTACTTTTGCCTAAGGCTAAACCCATGCCTATTTCTCAGTTTTCCTTGAAGAGGAAGGGTGTAAATATCAGATGGGAAGTCACTTTTTTTAAATGTTGGCGAATATCTGCACATATTTTACTTTTCATATAGCAGCGACAGAGGAAGTAGATGATGTATCTAAGTACAAAAATATAATCAGTCAAAAGATTTTGCGGGCAGACCACCAACAGATTACAGCTTCTATCTTACCCGCCCCCAGGGGGAACCTCTAACTGTGGGGTGTTACCAGTCAAGGCACTCTGAGACACTGACCAAGTGGGGAAAAAAAAAAGAACTGTTTTTTTTTCCTCCTTTACTTAGAGGAGAGGGGAAAAAAAGGCCTCCTCCAACCTACTCCAGGCCATAACAAAAAAGTATAAGAAAATGATTTCACTTCATGCCAAGTTATGCAAGTGTTAGATAGAGATGACTCAGAACTCAGTACCACCCACATTGCTTGGGTAAAATGCCAGCAAAACAGATGGAACAGCTTGTAAAGTATTTTCAGATGGCCACGACCAGTTATTTTATCTGTTTTTATGATGTGACTAAAACAACAACAAAAAAATGTCCTTGGTTTCTCAGAATCTGATTGGTTCTTCAAACGGTTGCAACCACTTATTGCATCTGTTTTAATGATGTGCATAAAAGAAAAAATGTTTGGCTTGTTAGAATCTTATTGGTTTCAGAAATCAGGTTATGTCATTTTTAAATCTGCCTGTCAAAAGAATTTCAATTAATTAAATCCTCCTAATAATGACTAGATTCAAGCCTTCAGTGGATTCTATTGATGCTGTTTATAATAATCTGAGTAACTGGCTCTCTAGATCAGCTGCTCCTTCTAACAAAGCAAGTATTTTTGCTTTTTTTTATTTTGCTTTGCTTTGCTTTTTCACGTCTCTGCATCACCTTTCCATCTTTTGACCACAAGGGGAAACAGTTTAAGGAACAAAGTCATTTCTAGGGCATGAGAGGCAGTAAGATGGGAAGATGGATACTTAATGACATGATGGAACCTTTGATTAACAGGTGTTAACATGTATTTATGTTAGGACTTCTTAATATGAGATATGATCATATTTTTCTTTTATGCTTAAGTCATTTTGCATTGAGTCTACTGTTACATGTAAATAATACACAAAGGTAAAGGATTGGACATTAGAAGGAGTTATTTGTAATATATGTTTAAGTAAAAGGAGTATGAAACATAGTGCACCAAAAAACCCATGCTACAGCTTTTACTCTACCTTTTATTAGCCATGTGATTTTGTGTAAGTTACAATCTCCTCCATTGGTTCAATGGAGATATTTCTTGTAGAAATATTTGGAAAGAATAAATAGGGAAAATGTATGTAAAAAAAAAACCTTTGAAATTATTAAAGGTGCTACATAATGTGCTAAAGTGTAACACTGAGTTAGTGCTAAAACTTTAACATAGAGAGCTGTGCCAAGAAAATGACTCCCATGTGTAACGAGCGTGCTCAATGACATGCTGATTCTACATGAATAAATGAACCGAGGCTTTTATGCCATATCAACAGCCATCAGTCCTTCATACGCACTATGATCAGAGTGATAATTTCAATTAGAAAAAGTAAACACAAAAGGCAAGTAAATAAAGACTTCCAGAACAATGCCGACATTACAAAAGCACCTTGAGGACATTAGAGATTTAAAAACCCTTCACTTATAAAATCATTTTTGCCTGATAGCTTCAATGGGTTACATTTTGATTTTTTATTAAGAAAAATGGCAGCAAATGTTTCACTCTCCCAATTGGTTGGTGTAAATGGAATGAATTGGTCTCAAGGGAATGTCTGTCAAATTTCTAAAGATAAATGACCAAGCTTACCTATAGAATCCCATTTGCGAGAAATGATAAACTGTAACAACAAGTAATCAGTATCAGGATTTGATTAATTTCATTCAAATTACTCACCATCTGTCTCAAAGCTGACCCATACTTTGGGTTAAGTACTAATAATAAAGTTAACATAAGATGTATTTTTAGGAAATGTTTTTCATTGAGTTTTAGATCATCGGTGATGGAAAATCTAGAACAGAGTTTACTCACTCACAGCACCGCATTTGAACTTAACCAAGACTTAGAAAGGATAAAAGTCACTGTTTATCGATGACTTATTATATGGAAAGGACTTGGCACTCATGCCCGAGTGCAATCCTTGCAGCGGCCTGTGGTATCAGGACCATTGTCCTTGTCTCACAGATGATGACAGTCGGGATAAAAAACTAATTCAAGATCTCATAGCCAGTAGACAGGAAAGAAGAAACTCAAGCTCACATCTATATGATACCAAAATCCATGGTCATATCCATTCCTCTACGCAGCCTTGGAAGCGAGGAAACTTGGGTTTTCAAGCAAGGACAGCGAAAACATCCGGGTGTTTGAATCAGAGAGGTGTAGGCTAGGCGCTCTCTGTGGGACTTGAGGCTGAGCGTCATGTTTCTCACCATGTTTGTGGGACAGAAATAGGATGGCAGAGATAAATTGAAATCACATAAGCTGACGTTGAAGCGACAAAGCTGCTAATTTCCTAGAGGGACCCAGAAGCTTTATTCACAGCTGTGTTACTGAGGAGCTGCCTGACGCACGTCGGCAAAGCCCACGTGAATCCAGGTTACCCCCGTGAAACATTTTACCCAGATGTTTATTGTAATGGGTCACACTTACACCGGAGGTCAGGCTCACTAACTTATATTTTTCACCACTTACTGAACACTTTTGGATTTCAGTCATTGCAGATGCTGGAAACAATGGTAGATATCAAGGTCTGACCATGTCAGCTCACTCCTGCACCTTACTCAGGGCGTGTGGTAAAGACATGGATTTTCAGTGTCCCAGAAAATTAAGACGGAAAGGATACAAGAAGGACATAGGTTCAAAGCTCTCTGTCTTCAATGGCTTTGTTCAACCCCAGCAACGACGGCATCATTGATAATAACAGACAGTGTTAATTGGGACCTTATTATGGGCCTGATGTCGGGCTAGCGCTTTGCTATTCTGGCTTTACTGAAACTTTGGGCGGTGGCATCTATGGGTCTCCCATTTTGCAGACGGAGGAATGAAAGTCAGGGAGTTTGTGCAGCTGATACTCAGTCCCAGAGCCAACGGAGCCAGAGCCAGGGTTCGAACCTAAGCTAAGCCTGCCTCCGTGTCTGAGTGATCGACCGCTGCAGCATTTTATAAGAATTACAAACATCACACTGAACGTTATGTGAATTCTGGTCTTGCGAGTGTTTCCCTTTCCCCCGTCACAGAGGCATGATCATATGGATACAGCAGACCAGGCCACTGAGGGTCACAGGACTCAATGGGATTCACATTATCTGCCTCCTGGCGCCCGGTTTCCAATAGAAACATATTGGGAAATGAAAGTCTCTCACTTGCAAACAAATATTCATTTCTTTCCTCCACTTCCATTCTGGAAAAATATGCACATACCACACACACAAGGAACATTATTTTGAATGCATTTTTATAAGCTCTACAGTATAATTATGTAAATGAAATTGTCATCAACTTTAATCATGCCAAAATGCTCGTTTTTTATATAAGAAAGAGAGAAATAAATACTCATTAACACGGAAGGCCTCAAGAGCTGAAATTAAAATTTACTTTGAGATAGAAAATTGGTATAAAAAGTGGGATGCATTAGTTGCTGTACCCACTCTTCCCACCCTTCTCCATTAAAAATTAATTTATACAAGTAACCATCTTTAAAGGCAAATGTAATTTTAGAGGAAACATAAATCACCCTTTAGACTTTTTAAAAATGTTTTTACTACTCAATTTACTCATCCTTTAAATCTTTATACCCAACTGTGATCAATCACATCTATCTCTTATACTTTCCGTAATTTTTTACTGTTGACACTATTACAGATGTTCCCCTCTTCTCCCCCTCCAGCTCCAGCCCCTTCCCCACCGTCACTACATTGTTGTCTGCGTCCCTGGGCTATGCATATAAAAGCCACACCAACTACAGAGGTAGGCGTGAGCCCTCCTCTCTGTCTAGCGATTTTCCTCTTTGTCCTACTAGGTTTCTGCAGCATTGAAGGGGCAGTGGCAGGAAATGTTGATTGTACTCAGTGCATTCACTCATGTCCGTTTTTGCATGTGTACATGAATAGAGGCATACGTGCTTACACGTACAGAGGCATATTCATAAATGCATGTTTTGGAGGATTCTGGTATATTGTGACAATTAAAATATGTGTCATAAGATCTTATATCATAACGTATATTCAAAATGTTTAGTTTCCTTTATGCGGTCCCGTCTTCCAGGCCAATCTGTGGCTGTTTTTCCAGGTTGTGGCTATACTTGCTCAGTTAAAATAACTGAATACCTCTGTACAATTTCACAATCGTCCTGTACAAAAATTGGCAGAACTGGTCATTTACAAACATGCATATGGGACACTCCTCTGTTAGATGTAGCATCAGCCTCGTGGCCGCAGCTCAGCTGAAGCGGGCCAGGTCTGCCCTTCGACTTGCCGCTTTTAGATCCAGGAGGACTTGGAGATAACTGATGACCACCACGAAGAACAAGAACAGAAACTGTAGTACTAACTGTAATTAACTAAAATTAATGATAATGTTTAACATATGGCATTTATATGGGCCGCGTACAACGCTGAGGGTTTATATCTATTTTGTCTTTTCCGGCTCACAAGGAGCCCCAGATGCTTGTAGTCTCCAAAACTTCAGTGGAACGTCAATCATCTGTTAAGTCGATAAATACACCTTCCATTCAATGAGTATGTGAAACAGAAGGACTTAGCAATAACCCTAAAATCAGACAGATCTGGGCTAAATTCCAACTCTGCCCCACTGCAGCTGTGTGAAATTAGGTATAACCCATAGTAAGCATTTTATTTTTACCCTCGATTCTCTTATTTGTAAAATAAAGATAACAGTATTGCTTAATTTACAGGATTGTTGTCAGGATTGTGTATGCAAAACATGATAATGTAATGCAAACCTCATAGCACTTTACAACAAATGTTAGTTATCTATCTTGGTAATGAAATTGTTAGAAATTCATAAGTCTTAGTAATCTGTTCTTCATAAGAAATATTTTTCTGGTTAATAGTATTTTGAATGTATTTGATTATAAATATACAGAAAACTCAATGAAATAGAGCATAAAATTACTGAAATTTTAGTTGATCTTGTAATTTCAATATCCAGAGTGAGTTTAGGAGTAATTTGATCAAGCTTTTAATTTTTTCCTTTTTTTTTTTTGGCCATTTTCTTGCCTCAACTTGTTTCTATTTTTCAGTTAAACACTCAGCGAGGCTTCCCTTGTGGTTGAAAAACAGCTGCAGAAACCCTAAGCTTCCTGTTAATGTCCCCAACGTCCAAAAGGAGACAATTGCTGTGTTTTAGACCCTGAGGCAAAATGTTGATGTTCCTTGTACTTGAGCTACAACAGAAACCAGCCAATGCCTCTAGGGGCAACCGTGGCGGCAGTTGGCCAAGGCCTAGGTTAACCAAACCAAAACCTGTAGCAAGTAGAATAGGCTTAACTCACTTATTCCACTGGCCTTGCCCCAGAACTAGGAGTTTCTAGAAACTTTAAATTCTTTTTTCAGGGACAGTTAGGGACGAAGGACTGGGAATACAGGTAAATGAATGAGGCATTGTGAAAATGATATTCAAATAGAGTTCATGTTTCTGCGTTGATAGAACATTTTCTAAGACATCCACCCCGAGCTCTCACATCTGTAGGCATAATATACCTTGATATTTTTGACTTGATATTGGAGTTGCTGTCATGCTCAGTCCTACTGCAAACCTCAACCCTGAATGAGTTGTAGGATCTTTAGCAAGTCACATGTGATCTCCCGGCGTAAGTGTCCTCACTTGTAAAACAGGAGGCTGGACTACATGACCTCCCGGTTCCCAATAGTTTCGTGGGTCTCAATGACCCCAACACACTTTCCTTATGAACGAAGGAGATGGTTGTAAAGCCATCTCTCGACTTCTGTTCTAGAAATTACACAAAATAACCCAAGTTCCTTTTATCTTCCTTGGTCAGTACTATTTTTCTCTTCCTTTAATCTTTTTGTTGATATTCTGTAGACCTGCTCCAATTTCTCTACATCCTATTCTATGTAGCAAATCTCTAACAGAAAAAAAAAACAACACCCCATCTTATAGTCTGATAGAGATATCTGTAATGTCTCTCAAGGAAGGAGGGCTCTATTCCAAGAAATTATGGTGAATCTTGCCTGTGCATTTAACAATATTTTGTTCTTGCAAATTCCCATCTTATGCTATTTTGGTAGGTACTTAAAATGCCCTATGCTTTTTTTCTTTTTTTGAGTTTAGAGTAATTTTTACTTGTCGTAAAATCTAAATAACTATTCTGATTGTCTCACGATAGATTGAGTTAGCCTGTTTAGAATTCAAATAAATAATCTCCAGTTTGGGGGGGGGGGATTTAAAAAAATAGTAATTCCAATAAATAAATCAGTAATTTCTAAGATCGAACTGTTGGTAGATTGATTGACACCCAATCTTTTTTTTAAAGAAGAGGATTCCGAGGAAGATTGCTAGGAAGCGGCCTTCTGTGAGCCCTCAGATTAGCCAGGCATGGTAGAGGGAAAAAGCAGCGGTAGGAGGCATCTGAGAGCCACGCAGCGAACGGATGGCCGGGGCTTGGTCCATTTTAATGCACGTCCTCTGCTAAGCTCGCCGAACAGAAAAGCTTTAAGTGGGGTCAGCGCTCAAGAGTTGCAATGTTTTTGTAGGAGATAAAACTAGGAAGTTCAACAAACACGTTTCCAGTTAATATTGAATCTCTTTGTTCCAGAATGGTGAAGTTATTGGGGTTACCAGTAAGTGCTACAGAGATGTTCAAGGAGACAGTGGTGAGTTTTCAAAGTGGGAAGGGGTGAGAAATGACAAATTTGCATGAGGTCTTGAGCTATAGTTAAATTTTAACTTTCAGGGAAGCTGGGAAAAATTAAAATAGTGGTAAAGATGTTATCGTCTTCTTGTTGATAAGACATTATTAGAGTTTTAATATTGCAAGTTATTTGCAGTTGTTTTTCTCTGATCGTATATGTCCTTACGACCTCAGCCAAACTGCCTGGCTCATAAGAAGACCCTCGCTTTAATCTTTCAGACTATTTGAGGTGATTACCATGAGGTAGAATAGCCTGTATTATTGTTTCCCATTTATAATTTAAATCTCAGGATTCACTTGACTAGCATGTATTAAAATATTTTGTTAATGGAGTTTCAAGTATAAAACTTCTCAAAATTTGTTAAAGCCAATAGAAATTATTCATTTAATTACCTGCACAGTTAGAGTTTGGAAATGAAAAAGGGTAAAATATATAGTTTTTTGAATCAAAAAGGATTTTAATATTATAGCATTAAATAATAAAGTTACTATTATTAGTCACATTTATTCATGAGAGGTAATTTGGTATCTTACAAAATAAGCCAATACATGGTACAACCTCTTGCTGTCTAATTTTTCATGGATGAGCTCTTGCATATTTAATATCCTTGGAGGTTATATTTTAACAAAGTCTAATTACCACTTTCCCTTTATTTCTATTCAGTTTGACACATCCACTTTGCCTAAAATAATTTAACATCCTTATGAATGAGGTAGTGTTATAACCAGCCTATCACATCGACCCCCCTTGTTTATGGCAAAAACTTAACATACTGAAATGTGAGAACAAATGGCCCTCAGAGGGACACGAAACGATATCCTTCACAATTTTCATATCGCTTTTGAAGAACTAAAAACACTTCCGGTTTGAATGCCATACGCCCGCACTACAAATCGGAGTCCTTGACAGTCTAGTTACTATGGAAGAAACACCACTTTTATGTCCCTTTTCTTCCGTTGCATCCTGACCCATCCCGCCAGGCACTATGCCGGCTGGCTGGCCCCCGGTGCTTTGGACAAGAACATCCTGGGCGGAGCCTCACGTGGCATTTCTGGGGACAGCGATGCCTCTGCACGGACACAGAGACAGCTGCCCGTGCGCAGTTCCTGGAGGCAGAGGCTTGTGACTGAACCCTACCGAGTTATGTCATCTCCCTTCACTTCTAAAACCAATTAGTAACAGTGCCTGCCTTATAATAATGTCCAGGTCATAACGACTCGATGAGACAATCCATGTCAAGTAAGTATTCAGCCTGGCATATCCTAAGGTAAGAGTTCGAGTACCGTCAGTTGTTTTATTATAATTATTATTAGCACTGGCCTAAATTTTAGACAGTTACTTATTCTAATACCAATGACTCTCCCTACATTACTCTTTCTACCCTTCGTTTAATGGCAATACATGTTAAGGACTTACTAACTTTCGAGATCATAGCAAGACTTCCCAAAGGGCCAGTAAACTTTATAAGACTACCTTGGGGGATCCAGTTCAGCCATCCAAAATATTTGTTCCGTGATCTTCTAGATTTTAGACTGAATCCTAGCATCAGTGACTGGTAAAAATGACTTCTGGTGATACTACCCCAGTGATAATAAGATAAGCTTCTATTAAGACACAGAGCAATTTAGAAAGCACAGAACATAAAAAAGAAAAAATGCGATCATACCTATTTCATAGCTAGTTGCCTTATGGTGGAAGCGGGGGAGGGGGTTATCAAACCACCTATAATCCACAAAGGGTCAAAGCCACAGAAATAACTGCTCACAAGATCACGCTTGTGAAACACTGAAAATCTGTGTAGACATTTAAAATTTAATTCTCGGGATGTTCCTGTTAATCAATTTTCCTTGGCCAAGAGTAGACTCTACAGTCATCAAATGCGGGCAGTACTTAAAGAGATGTGCAGAAACATATTGATTTGCAAACTTCATGTTTTGGTCTCTAGCTGTCATTGCAAATATTCTCCATTAAATATGGACCCCAGCACCACCTCTGCACAATGATCTCATCTGACTAATGCAAGAGAACAGCACTGCAATCTATAATGTCTTCGGCAAGCGCGCTAATCAAATAAATCAACATATACATTTTGTCTCATATCTGCACTCCGATCTACTCATGTGCTGACTTTAATACTCATTCCAGGACTCTCAAATCTGATTAATGATGTGTTTGAACAATTTAGAAAACAATAATCAACCACAAAGCCCAACCTGAAGCTGAGTTGAATTTCAAAGCCTAGACATTGAATGTGTTGTGATTTATACTAGCTGAAAGGCTTACGAAATCCAGACTGTTAGTGTATGTGTCATCATTCACAGGCTTTAAATGTAATTTTCACACACCTGAAATACTTTCGGTTGTGGAGAGGGCTCCCAACTTAGCAACTAACCTTCAGTGAAACTTCTTAAATCGGCTAAGGATGGCCATCTTAGGTCACCATCGGATAAATTTCTCTCAACAATAAAAACTAAATTTTACATGTGACCAATATTAAGTCTATATGATTTATTGGTGGTAATGAATCAATCGGTGATTGCTGAAAGATCTGTCATAATTCATTGAAGCCACTGCCATAACAATCTAGCACGGGGGATTCTAGAATGCTTATAAAAGAAGTCAACTGTGATATACTTGCCATATGCCTCATGTACGGGTGGGGACAGCAGAGACTTTTAGCCTTATTTTGGGAGGTTCAATTGAACATACCAGAATGCCTGTTATACATGAAGATATTTTAATTACAATTCCAAGTTCTTCTTCTTTGCTCTCAGCACATTCATTCTGCAGTAATTTAGAAAGAAAATTGTTTTTCACTGAGACATTAATGTTATCTGATGGCAAACGGGTTAGAAAAACGAGAATTACTCTGCAGGGAACCACAGACTGAAGCCAGTAGTTATCATAGCTCTTATTACATACCCAAGAGGGCTAATGAGTTCATTTCTGAACTGCCTTGTTCTCCCAAAGATGATGAGTCACCAGAAAACTAGTAGCAGAGACTCAAAAGCACGGAAAGGTACGAATGTAGACTCGTGTGCTGCCCGTTGTTTGGACAGATGTGACTCGCGGGATGTTCTAGTCCCCCAACAAAGGTGGGCCCCAATCATTTACATAAAATGCTCCTTGTCACGGTGGAAATGTCCACCTCCCACACCCCTTAGACAGCCTTAGACTATTCTAATGTCCGCTCCTGGTGACAGATTACAGCTGCAATTCACTCTGCTACATTTCTACCTGATGGGAACTCAACAACAATTGTTGAATGAGAAATATTATCACTGATGACTGGGAAAATTTAGACAGTTCAGAATTTCCCAGCTCTCCAATTTGCACAAATTACAGAAGTTGGCATTATCTATTAAGTAACGACCCTCTTTGTTCCCTTGGATTAAAAACATCACCAAAACCTTTATTATTCATATAGTACAATGCTTGAGAGGATGCCCGAGCTGCTTCTAACACCCAGTAGCAATTAACTAAAATAAGGCAGGGCAACAATAATACAGATATTTGTAAAACACAAGGTACAGACTGGAAAAAGGTATCACCAGTTCCTTTAAGAAAGACATATTACGTTTCTGAATTTCGTTAAACATTTATCATGCCCATGGTTGCCATTTTGCTCAGTGCTGCACTTTGCTTCCATTTACCAGAGTTGATCTCTTTTTGAGGTATTATCACGACAAAAATACAAAAACATGTAAAACGGAGAGCTCATTCAATCACGGTTATTAAATCTTTAGGTTAAAAGTCATCTTAGAGCAATGTAGCTCAATATTATGCTTATGGCAGGTTGCTGCTTCTAAAAACAATTTTTCCAGTGGCTGCCTGGCTTCTGACACATGCTTCTAAGAAACAGGTAGGCCCCATAAACTGAGTGGCCTATGAAGCCTTTAAGTATTTTTATCATTAGTAGTAGTAGTAGGTGTTTTCACTCCCTTCACTAATTTAAGACCTCCCTTCTGATAGTCCCCACCCGTCGCTTGCCCGCTGGACCTGAGCTGAATCTCTCCGGCAGATGCCAGTCCTGCTCAGATCCAATTCCACTGCTCCGATCTCTTTGAAACTTTCCCTTTTTCTCCCAGCTCTCGCTTTTGTCACATGCCACGGCAACAAAGAGTACAACCACAGCTATGCATCACGTTATGCTCTTCTGTCCTCAACGCTTCCTTCCTTGTTAAACACTCCTAGCTCCTTGTTATCTCATGAAGTTTAATTGACACAAAAGAATGCAGAATTTACATTAAGTCAGTATTGAATACATAAACCTGATAAACTCTTCCTTCCAATGCCAGATTAGCAGAGATTTAAATATGTCACCTCCATCACAGTGGCTGCGGGGCATCTTCTTGGCCTTCTGCAGGCTTCTGGGTACCTCCCAGCCCAGCCCAGCCCAGCCCAGTCCAGGTGGTTTCCAGTTGACTGCGACCCCTCTGTCCTTCAGTTTCCCTGACCCACACACAAGCTTCTCTCAGCCAGTGTGAGTTTTGCTGATGGCAGCATTTCTAAAGGGAAAGGGAAAATCAAACCTTTTTCCTTCCCCTCTTGGATCGACATAATAAGCGTCATTATCATCACAACCATTGTCACTGCTGCCACCACCACAATTTATTCTTCCCATTTTTATGCGAAATGTTTGACATATAATACTCAACCTGTAAATACAAAATATTACGATTCTCCTTTTAACAACAAGGGAAAGGCTCAGAGAAATAGTCACCTGTGCGAGGTGATGCAGCTACGGAGTGGGACGGCTGACTTCCAAGTGTGTGTTCTCACCAGGAAGCATCAGCACTTCCGTAACTGGCAGGCTCAGCAAAGTCTTGGCATTGCCAGATTTTGAGGCTTTTGTGGTCTAGTAGGACAATACCCTTTCTTCACCCATTAAAAAAATTAGTTAACTTGTTTATAAAAATAGTGGTGATATTTTTTTTCATGGTTTGGTCATGAGGATTGAATGTGAGAATATGTCCAATGCTTAGCACATTATGGCAATGCAAAAATAGTTTTCTGTTATGCTATCTCTTCCCTTTTATTCTGGTATCTTTCCATATATCATTTTATTGTTTTGGTTCAGGTTTTTTCCCTCCCCGCAAAAGGAAATGATCTGGGGTGCTTCCCTTCCATACCCACACACACCCTGGTGGGAGAATTTTCTTCCTGTTACACAGACTCCACCCAGGCAGGCTTCTCCCTACTCACATATTCAGGGCAGATATAAGCCGGACGCTGCAGTCCTGACGAATTCTGGGTTCTGATTTCTTAGCACCCTAAGTATTCAGTGTGTTACCCAGGACGGGGGAAAGGTATGGTTGGAAATCAGCAATTCCTAAAGAGACGTAGATGTAAGAACAGGCAGGAAATCAGGTAGGAACTTGAGATATGATATGCTGACATTTCAGGAAAAAACTGGCCCTCTCTCTATATATAGACATCGTGTTATGATTGCAAGAGTTGATAATACTTCTTTCTACAATACCGCGGAGGATTTACCTAAAACCCTCTCTCCAGTTCAGCTCAATAATGCCTGTCATCCTTTTCCTTTAAAAAAAAAAAAAAATACATATTTTCCACTTCAGCCAATTAGTAAAATACCTCATGATGTTCAACAGTGGAGGTATTTGAGTGGTTTCTTACATTAGTTAGCATCTTTTTTTTCTCTTTATTCCTCAGTCTGAATGCTTCCCTGCAAAGTATTCTAAGCAAATCAAAGAATTATTTTGGATGCAATTTTTCACCCTCGGAAGTCCCGTGTCTTTCTGTAACACTTTAAAGATCACCTGGTGAATAACACTGATCACATTCTACACATGAAAGAGCATTCGCTGAACGCGTCCTTTATTTCCCAGAAAACATCCAAGATTTGATGCTACCAGGTATTCAGTGCTCCGGGGTCATCTGAATCGGTATGATGCTGTTGTGTTCAGGAGAAATGCCCGCAATTGACTAATCCATTTATAAATAACATTACATTTCCTGTTTAATGTCAGTCTGCCCTTCACAGAGGCTTTGCAGAGTAAGAAAAGGTGCACGAAAACACCTACGCTCACGGCCACCAAGACCCCCTGCACGCTCCTAGACCCCCAGGCCCTTGCGTTTCACCCCTTACCTCTCTTCTCCTCCCCCAATGAAAGAGGCAAAAGTATTTGCAACTAGTGGCAATTCAATGGGTGTTAATCAGTCAGCCATCTATAAAATTATGATGGATATCTTAAGTGCCTGTTATCTGAGAAACCTGAGATGCCAGTAAAAATGTACACAACGTCTCACCTTCGAGTTGCTTATCGTCTAATAGGAAACACAGACACGTGAATGATTCATGACAGGGCCATGTGAGAGATGCTTAAAAAAGACACATGCAATGTATCGTGGGCTCATTGAGAAATGCATGGATGACTGTTCCCGCTTGAAAAGCAGAGGAAGTAATATTACGAAAAACATACGGGAGCGAGAAAGACAGAGATGAGTATGTAGCACTTCTGCAGACCTGGGCATATCCAACTCATCCACGGAAGACGGCCCACGCCCCTCTCGGAGCTCTCGCTTCCTGCTAGTGTGCAAAGTGCCCTTTCCAAAAGCAGGCCCTTTACCGAGTGCCAGGGCTAGAACAGGTGCCACTGAGAATGTAGGCTTAACCCTTCACTGTTGCTTATCTGGCCTAAAATGAGAGTGAGTGTTTATCTGTTGCCAGGAGAACCTAGATTCTAGACCTTCAAATTGCCTGCCTTTGGACAAATTACCATAGCTCTCTAAGATTCCCAGTTCTCCAGAAGATGTCAGACAAGGTAATATTAAATATAACTAGATGTCAAAGAGCCAGTGATGAGTGGCGTCTCTAGTGTCATAAAGACCTGGGTTCAAAACCTTGCTTGGCTATCAAATAGCTGAATGACATGAACACAGTGTCTCATTTGTCAGTTTCCTCATTCAGAAAAAAAAAAAAAATGTGTGGCAGTAAACCTGCTCTACAGTATTGCAAGGAGGATAAAATGTAAAGCACTTAGAATAGTGGGTGGTTCCCTGGCTGGTGTGGCTCAGTGGACTGAGCGCTGGCCTGAGAACCAAAGGGTTGCTGGTTTGATTCCCAATCAGGGCACATGCCTGGGTTGCAGGCCAGGTCCCCAGTAGGGAGCATGCTAGAGGCAACCACACATGGATGTTTCTCTCCCTTCCTCCCTCTCTCCCTTCCTTCTCTGTCTAAAAATGAAATAAATAAAATCTTTTTAAAAATTTAGAATAGCGGGTGGTGTATAAGCTAGCTACTGTCAGGGAGTGTTTATTTATTGTTACGAGGAGCAGCACTTGTAGTTTCATTGGAAGCACAGGTAGAGGAGGAGGATGGGAGAAGTAATTAGTAGTGGCTGTTAGGAAGAAGAGTTTAATATTCCAGGATTCTGCGAGCATATGTATCTTCTTTCTTGATAAGATTCTACTGACAACAAAAATATTTTTAGCTCTAATAGTATTTCTGTCACCTAATATTTTTCTGCTGTGAAAAATAAAACCCAAGGGATTCTTTATAGAGAACAAATATACTCCGACCACTAGACTTAGCTCAGAAATATTTGTAGTCACGATTCTGACTATTCTAAAACAAAACCCAGTATTTTCCTTAACCACCCCATTCTGCCAATCCAGGTGTGTCCTGCCAATGATTTCCTGGTATATCAGGGAGACATCACTCTCTAATTAGGGTGGGTTTCACTGTACTTTACACGGTGACCACCTGGATTCCTAAGTGTCTTAGCAGAGCCTCGACCTCCCATGTCCTGCAGGTCTCCATGAAAGGCAGTGCATGGGCACACCATCCACTGATGACAGATGGGGGCCGCCACTGCCGACAGCCAGCCAGCAGCGTCCAGCAAACAACTGGGGGAGGAAAGATGTGAGACTGAAAAATAAACATGTTGTCTTGGGTTGACGGAAGCTGTGTGTTTTCGGTGCTTTGGAAGGAGAGGTGCACCTTGTTTCCCAGCTTCGGGTGCTTGTTACTAACACCTGTACACCCTTATTTCCAGGAAAACTCTGAGCGCACCAGAGATGGCGAAACACAGCCAGTTAACCTACATTGATGTCCATTCACGCCAACCTCCCAGTGCCACCCAGACATGGCCTGTATTTATGGGACATTAAATGTGCGTCAGGTACTATACTAAACATGTCACGAAAATTTCCTCATTTCACATTTCTGACACCACACTGTCTGTAATGGTTAAGCTGGGGTTTTAAAGTTACGGCTCCCTGGCCCAACCACAATCCAGAATTTATGAGCTTGTGTGATTTGGGGTAAGTTAATCTTACTGTTTAAGCCCAGGTTCTCAACTCAGACTTGAGGGAAAGAAGAGTATTGTTTTGAAGCCGCTCTAGAGATAGGACGGATCTTCATCCCAAATGTGGTTCGGATGGTGAGGCTAAAGACAACACACACACACACAATATGAGGATACAAACGTGTTTATTACTTATACAACAAGTCTCTCATGGGCAAACAGAGTAGTCTTCCCCAGATAGTCCTAAGATGGCTCGAGAGAGATGGAAAAGGGATTGGCTTGAAGTTTTTACCCTGGTGAGGGAGTGGGGCTGAGGTACGGGTTCTTGTCGTTCAAACTTCCTCCTGGCCCCAAAGTAGGCTGGACCCAGGCTTGATAGCTTGCTCAGTGAGACAAGGGGCAGGAGAGGAGGAGGAGGGGGGGAGGGAGCCTTCAATGCCGTTAGCAGTCAAACATCAAAAATGGAGTCTGGTCCTTTATTACAAGGGTGTGCCTTCGGAGCTTTCTTATGAAGATCCACTGGAATAATTAATGTTTAATTCTTCATGCCGTGCCAGGCACAAGTCAGTTGGATAACTTCCATTACCTGAATGTTGGTCAAGTCAAAATAATCCCCATTTGACAAGCTGGAACACGGAGGCTCAGAGAGTCGCATTACCAAAGTTATGCCACTGGCAGGTGGGAGAGCACAAACTCAAGCCTAACTCTTACACCGAGCTTTTTTGGTGGTGGTGGTGTTGTTTAAAGATTATATTTATTTATTTATTTTTAGAAAGAGGGGAAGGGAGAGAGAAAGAGAAGGAGAGAAATACCGATGTGCAAGAGAGATACATCAATCGGTTGCCTCTCAGAGGCCCCCAACCGGGGACCCAACCTGCAACCCAGGCACGTGCCCTGACTGGGAATTGAACTGGTGACCTTTTGGTTCGCAAGCCAGCACTCAATCCACTGAGCCACACCAGCCAAGACTCACATTGAGCTTTAAACTGCAATACAAACAAACTCTCCACAGCACACTGGTATTGCCTATAGCAAAGAGAAGATGAAAATTAAAAAAATTAAAAAGCGAGGTTGGAAAGGCAAGGAGTCAGTGTGACTATGTGATCAACCCAGTGACCATGGTGGCTAACTGAAACACAATTCCTCAGGAAATATAGTAGAACTCACATCTCAGATTATCTTACCCAAGATTTGAGGAACCTGGGGCATTTTAAAGTCCAGACCACTTTCGCTTAATAACCAGTTTTCCACTGAATCGCTGATTTAGTACATTCAGTATAAGTGCATGTGAGATATTTCTATCAATATTACAAGTAACCTTTGAGGTAGGCAGTGTGGCTTAAGTCCCGGCACTTCCAATTATACTGAGTGACTTAAGGTTGCCATATTTAGCAAATTAAAATACAAAATACCTATACATTTGAATTTCAAATTAAAAAAATGTTTTTTTTCCCTGGCTGGTGTGGCTCAGTGGACTGAGTGCCGGCCCGTGAACCAGGGGGTCACTGGTTCAATTCCCAGTCAGCGCACATGCCTGGGTTGCGGGTCAGGTCCCCAGTAGGGGGCACGTGAGAGGCGACCACACATGGATGTTTCTCTCCCTCTCTTTCTCTCTCCCTTCCCCTCTCTAAAAATAAATAAAATATTTTTTAAAAAGATATTTTTTAGTGTCAGTGTGCTCCATGCACTGTGGGATCAGTGAAGTATTACCCGGTCCTTGGCAGGTATTAATATATTGCATTGGCCAAAATGTCCGTATGGTTTTTTCCATTAAAAAAAGGTACACTTTTCATTTTCACCAATAACTTCATAGATTTGGATATTTTGAGCATTTCGGCTCTCTCCTGTGTGGTATAATGTTGATTATTCTCAATTAATGTCTTGATTTGATCGCTGTCAACTTCAACTGGTCTACCCAACCATGGAGCATCATCCAGCGAGAAATCTCCAGCATGAAACTTTGCAGAAACGTTTTTGACACATTTGATCAGTTATAGCACCTTCTCCATACATTGCACAAATCCTTTTTGTGTTTCAGTTGTGTGTTTACCTTTCTTGAAATAATAAAGCATAATATGCCATAAATGGAAGAAAATGTTTTCTTCCATCTTCAATATTAAGATGGCTACACAAAAATTTACCAATTTTTGATGTTTTTTAAAAATGCACAGTGATGTGACAGCTTTCACAATATAATCTAACAAAACTGTTTTAAATGAAATTCAAGACAACTAAGCACTACTACAGCCATCTTACAGAAAGAAAGCAAGCAAACTTTTTGGCCAACCCAATACCATCATCCAAACTCTCTATTTTTTTCTAATATCCTTTACAGATGAAGATCTTATTCTTCAGGACAATCACTACTGACTCCTAACTTAACTATACATCCAAACTTATAAATATGAAGGTACATGTGCTGGTACACATTCCCATTTTCAAATACTTGTTTCCCTTTCAAAGCCTAGATAAGCAAAACCTATGCATGTAGAGACCTTATGTTAACAGGATGGCTTTCCATCCAAGGACCTAACCCAGCCAAGCCCGTGGTAATTAAGGAATCACATAATTTTAAGTCTCGAAAGACAAATGGATGATTCTTTTCTCTTTGGGGCGGGGGAGGGTCAGAGGGAATAATGTTTTACATTTTGTAATAACTAATAAAGCTATCTCGGGGCAGAGCAAAATGGTTCCTGAATGCAAATGCTCAGACTTTAATGAGGACATTCCCTCCTGCCAGTGTCGGATTTCTTAGCCTGGAGTCAAAATCCCTTTCAAAGGGATAGGCGTGACTCTAGAAGTCAGGCCAGCTCACCACCAAAAAACCTTCTGTGTGACTTTTCTCAGCTGCCAGCAGCTTTGGCTCTGAGAGGGGGGGGAGTGGGGGGGGGGGGAGAGAGAGAGAAAGCTTTTAACTGTTCTCTCCTAATTATAGAGCAAGCGCTTGGTTTGCCTTTTCTGGCACTTTGCTTTTGTACAACTCTCTGAGGAAAAAGAGTAAGGGGAGGAAAAGCCTTGGAATACCCAGCCGTGTACATAATACCTGTGAATAAGTTCCTTGTGTGATTTATAATCTATAAGGTAGAGATTAGAACGGTCCTCTGTCCCAGTATCTCAACTGAGAGATGCTATTTTGACTGAAATTTGACCTTCAAGTACACCAGCACACCATCTTTAGCTTTGCCTATATTTCTCACTCTCTGCCAGCATCAAATTATAATAGCTGGATACTTAAATACTCCACTTTCAATAATGGATAGAACAACAAGGGAGATCAACAAGGAACCAGAACATTTCAACAACGCTATAAACCAAACACACATTTCTAGAACATTCCAGCCAACACCAGCAGAACATAAATTCTTCTCGCGCGCATATGTAACATTCTCCAACTTGGACAATATGCTAGACTTTAAACAGGCCTCCATCCTAAAAGAACTAAAATCATGTAAACTATATTCTCCCACTACGACTGAGGCAGGAGATAGCACAGAAAGAACCCTGAGACGCGCTGCGGCTGCCGGCCAGCAGCTGGCATCCTGGTTGCCTGGAAACGCCTTTTAGCCCTTAGGCAGGATGGAAAGTAAACCAAGACAGGGGGAGGAGGGAGACATGCCTCGCCCGCTAACTCAGCGGTCCTGAGCCTGCTCTGATAACATTACTAGGTGTCCCAACATCACGGGAAACACCCTGCTGACATGGGAGGAGGGAAGCCTTTGAAATGCTGTGTATCATTTCCACTCTCTGGGAGAAAAAAAAAAAGCTTGGCAACTGTGTATTCATCCCAAGGCCTGAAAGGTGGGAAAGGGTCCAAAGTGCCTAAAGGAAGAAACCCATAAAACAATTTCAGTTAATTGTCTACCTCTGGTCACTATCTGTTTTACGAGCAAGTCCCTAATACTTACAGTAAGAGCCCATAAATAACTCTGGGTAACTGCCCCAACTTTCATTAATTGCCTCCTATCACGTAGCTGTCTTACAAGATGAACAAATGGGGTCTGGAGCAAGACAAGGATGCCGGCTAACAGACTACCGCTCATCCCTGAGTTTGGGTAGTCACGTCCCCCCTGGGAAAGATGACACCACCTTTGCCCGTCAAGCAATATGTAACTTCTTAAGCCCCATCCTACCAGCTATATGAGGCCTCAGAACAAAGGACCTGGGGGGACACGCTGGCCACCCTGGCCTTTCACAGCCTATGCTTTCACCGCCTTTCCCCTGCGCTCCCCTGAACCTATGCCTTTCACCCCCACTCCCTTAGCCAGGCCCGTCTTCTTCCATGAGAACCTATTACCAGTAAACCCTGCTTGCACACCAACAGATTTGCTGATCTATAATTCTTTACTGTGTTGGCAAGAAGAACCAGGTTGCTCCCGGTAACACAACGCGATTAAATTAGATACTATAACAAAAGCAAATGAAGACAATTCATGTAATGAAAGACAATGTTTGCAAATCATGTATCTGATAAGAGACCAGTGTCTAGAAAACTTACGCACAGTTCAAAAATACAAAAGATGACTAATCCAATTAAAATGGGCAAAGGGTCTTGGTCGGTGTGGTTCAGTCGGTTAGAGCATCGTTCCACAAACCAAAAGGTCGCAGGCTCAATTCCTGATCAGGGTACACGCCCAGATTGCAGATTCAGTCTAGGTCAGACATGTACAAGAAGGCAACGAGCAATGTTCCCTTCTCACATCAGTGCTTCTCTCCCTCTCTCTCTTCCTCCTTTCCCCTCTCTCTAAATCAATGAGCATGTCCTTAGGTGAGGATAAAGTAAACAAATAATTACACCAAATAAATTAAGTAAATGGGCAAAGGAACTGAGTATACATTCCTCCGATACTCATAAAAGATAAGCAGACGGCTGATGTTCTGAACTAAATGTCTGCATCCCCCCAAAATTCACATGTTGAAGCCCTAACTCCCAATGTGACGGGACTGGTGGCTCCCTCTCCACGTGCGTGCACTGCGGAAAGGCCACGTGAGCCCCCCATGAAGAGGCAGCGGTCACAAGTCAGGAAGCAGGCCCTCACTGCGAACCGGCTCTGTCAGCACCTGACCTTCTACTTCCAGCCTCCAGAACTGTGGGGAGTAAGTCTATTATTTAAGAGGCCCAGTTTATGGTATTGTTATAGCAGTCCAAGCTAACACAGCCAAAAGCACACCTTGATGACGTTTTAGCCATCAGAACAGTGCACATCGAGACCACAATGAGATAGCACTTCATACACATCGGGTTGGCTATAATTTAAAAAAAGAAAATCGAATAATAGCAAGCTTCAAAGGTGTGGAAGAACTGGAACCTTCATACGTTGCTGGCGGGAATGTCAAATGGGGCGGTCGCCTTGGAAAACAGCTTGGCGGGTCCTCAAAAGGATAACCAGAAAATGAGCATTTCGCCCCCTGATACCACCCCTAGAAATATATCCCAGAGAAGTAAAAATGTACGTCTACACAAAAACTTGTAAGGAGGTATTCATTGCAGCATCATTCCTGATGGCCAAATGTGGAAACCACGCAAATGCCCGTAAACAAACAAATAATGAATAAATAAAACTTGGCATGCCATCACAACGGAATACTGTGTGGTAATAAAAGGGCTGAAGTATTGAAATAAGCTACAACGTGGATGAATCTTGAAAATGTGATCCGTGAAAGATGCCTGTCACAAAAGACCATATTTTGCATAATTATATTTATGTGTGATATGCAGAACAGGCAAATCTTTAGAGCCAGAAAGCAGGTCAGTGGTCACCTGGCGTGGGGCTGAATGTCCGTGGGGATGGGTGAGGGGTAACTGCTGATGGAAACAGGGTTTCTTCGGCGGTGATAAAAAGTATTCTAGAATTCGATTTTGGCAATGGTTACACAACTCTGTGAATATAGCAAAAACCATAGAATTTTACACTTTAATGAATGAATTGTATGGCATGTGAATTATACATCAGTTAAGGCACCAAATATGACAATTTTTTGTTGTTGTTTAAGAGATTAAGCAAAGACTCAAATGAGACTTCAGGTTTTACTGACATAAACCATTGAAAATATGGCAAAAACATTCATTAGGTGCTCAATAAATACTTGTTATATAAAATACAAAAGGTTTAATCAATCAAGGAAATTTTTTCACCAGGTCTCTGCCATAGCTTTTTTCTTTTCTCTCCTAATAGACACTTAAGTGATGAATAATAAGGTTTGATGAAATAAATAATAGAGGTGAAATCACAAAATTCCTCAATTTACTAGGATATCAAAGACCCATTAAAACAAATAGAAAATCTGATTCAAACAGATTTAAACAACTCTGTTAAATTAGCATAACTTATATTTAATTGTATCTTCTCTCAGTATCTTCATAACACCTTGTTAAGTGTTTACCCAAAACTATGTACCCATATTTCTAAGATTATGAGTTGCCTTTTTGTTTTGATTGGAGGAAAATATATGCAATGTGGTATTTACCGCCTCGACCTTTTTAAAGTGTCCAGTTCGGTGACAACCAAGTGCAAGGCCACTGCTGTGTGTGAACCGCCTTTGCCGAGGCTTCAGCACTGGCATTTGAGATACCGCAGAGACAGGAACACACCTAAGCTAACCACGTCTCTGTTTCCCTGGGACAGATTCAGTTTCTAGCTGCTCCCCCAGCTTGGTAATCGTGCCCTCTTCCATTCTCTAAAGTGTAGCGACGTGCAAGCCGGCGCTTCCCCTGCTTTCAGGCGTCCCCTCCTTCCTTCCTCCAGGAGCTGGACTTTAGGACTTTCTCTGTCTGGCAAGGAACTACTCAGCGCTGATGGCCCTACTCAGGCCACTGCCCCTCTGCTGCCCTTCAAACTCTGAAAGAGCTAATACCGCTCTTGCCTGCGTCCCCGCTCGCTCCCTTTGTATGAATATCGACTAAGGTAATTAGATTTTTTCCCCCCCACCATTCTGGAAAGGTCTCCGGATTAAAGTTACACATTAAAAAAAAATAATAATTTTTGCACTCTTTGCTTCTTACGTGGTGCATAACACACTCAAAGCGTTTCCCAAATTAACAGCGATTTAATGATTTCTGTTTTCTACAACATCTCATTCTAGACTCGTTAGAGGGATGGTGAATATGTAACTATACCAGAGCAGGTGATTCTATACAGCGTTTGATCACCTCTTCAAATAACTGTCCATAGACACACACACACACACACAGGAAAACCCCCTTTCCCCATGGCCACTCAGTAAATAAATAAACAGGCCACACTCCTAAAGCTTGTCAAAGTACTGCTTCCCACAGGAGAATCTGCTCATCTCTCTCATTTATCTAGGCATATGCAGAGGGTTTTGACCCAATTTAGCATAGATAAATGACCCGTGATGTGAAATTCCCCAACAGTTTAATAATGCTTTTAACTCAAAGTGACACTTACTTGCAGCTGCCTTAAAGCACTTTGGAGGCGATATGTGTCTCTTTGAAATGATGGATGGCGAGGAGGCGCCCGCCTGAGAAAGCCCCCGCCCAGCTCCCTTAGGGAAGCAGTGAGGGGGTCCTCTTCACATTGCCCGCAGCAAATTCAAGCTTGTGAGACCTCATTTAATTTAATATGTGCATTTTCTAATAGCATTTACAGTTATGACCATTAGATTAGCTGGAATATGAAGCTTTTTGTATCCCATATAATACTCCCTTTTTTTTTTTTTTGGCTGGAATATTTGTAAAAGGTTTGATTGATTTGCCCCCACCCTCCCCCCCCCACAAAAAAAAAGTCAAGAGCAAAACTTTTTGCTTAGTACTTAAAATTCTTTCATAATCTACAGAATAACTTACCTGAGACAAAACTGTTTCTGCATATCTTTAAAATCATATGCCATGTAAGGGAAATCTTTATCTTGCTTTTGTTCAATTCGATAATCACAAAATCAGTACCGTCTAAACTGAAGTCGCTCAGCATGTTCAGTATTATGGTTAGAAACGGAAGGCGAAAGACCCTGAACTGCCTATTTTCTGATTCGACTGCCTACTTCTTCCGGAAAAAACAGCTCACGTTTTGTTGTAACAATGTACGGACATTTTTAAGAAGACAGAGACATTAATGTCTATGGTAGACATTAAGAACAAAGAATTTTGTTACTTTTTTTCAGATAACAGTCTTTTGTGGACATACTTAAAACTCTTCAGAGGAAACAATAAACAATAGAAACATGTTTTAACTGTCCTATATCTATAAAGTAGTTTTCTTCAACTACAGCCTTTAAGTTTGGTGATTGCTTTGGGAGACATTCCGACACTGTAGCAATGAGCAAAGGATCAACGAGTCCTGGTATAGTCATTTACTGAATATAAGCAAATAATTATATCTATGTGGGGAGGTATGCACAGAATTTTGGAGGGAAATACGAAATGGAATTGAAGAGAAGACTAGGAAAAATGCTATTGGGAGGCCAGAGCCAACTCCTAGGCTACTGGCATCCAAAACAGCTTGGACCTTATCTTACAGACTCGGCTTCTTACAACAATGACGTGAAATGTTCCATGGACGTAGATTGAAGCAGATACGGTCACGAACGTGCACAAAGGCATAATCAAAAGCAACCAAGTCAAGGAGTAACTGATAGTTAGGTCCTCAGAGATGCTCATGCAAATGCCTCTAAATTTCAATTTCATCTGGGCTCCAGACCTAAGCCAATCCTAACGTCAGAAGTCCTGAATCAAGGGACTCAGGATTAAGCCACCTTCCCCCCAGCTCCGCCCCGGCCTGAACTTGACCTGTGGCGCCGACCATATGTGCCAAGTTCCCTAAGAATTTCCTCATCTCTTACCAAACAGTTCAGGAGAAGAAAATGATACTGCACTCCGTCAATGGGCTCTCCTTTTCTGGGCATTTTGCTCTTGCAGCATTTTTGCTTGTCTCTGAAACTGGGTTGTTTGTTGTATAGTTTCACCAGTCTTCATTTCATTAATTACAATTCTGTGGTGACATTTAGGTTACACTTAGAGCCCTGATCCAAGTAATAGTTCTCATATCTACACGATGCTGATAATCTATCTTTTGGTATGTGCCATAAGCCACTAAAAAAACAAAAAACATGACAAACTTGGGAAAATATTTGCCACACAGAATCCATATTTCTAATACATGAAGAGCTTCTAAAAGAGAAGAAAGTACCTAGGAAATCCAAGAAAAGTAGTCGGAAGATATGAAAGGGAGTTTACAGACAGGGGGATGCAAATAGCACATTACCTTTTAGAAAATGCTCTCCTCACTCATGATAATATAAAGCAATTTAAAACCACACTGAGGTACCATTTCTCATCTATGATACTGGTGCTAAAATTTTGACAACTTGTTCTGTTGGCAGCTATGGGAATAGAGGCATGTTAACACACTGCTGGAGAGAAAGTAAAATGATATTACCCCCTGGAAGGGGAGTTTGGCAGTAGTGAGCAAAATCACATGTATATTTCCCATTTGACCCAATAATCTCCCTTCTAGGAATAATGTAACACCATATTGAAAAAGAAGTTTAAAGAGACAAATGTGCAAGACGAATTGAATATTGAATTGTTTCTAACCACAAAGGACTAGAAACGACCCTCAATGACCATTTTCAAGGGTCTTCTTAAATTCATCTTGACACATATTTGGAATGGATTAGTATGCATTTGGGATAAAAAGAATGATAAGTATCTTCATATACCACAGTAATTTGATGTTTAGAAAATATTAAGTGACAAGACAAAAGCAAGGTGGAAATAACACTAATATGTTACAATTTATCTAAGAAGGAGATGCTAATAGCCCTGATCGGTGTGGCCGAGTGGGTTGGACATTGTCCCACAAAGTGAAAAGTTACTGATTCGATTCCCAGTCAGATCACATGTCTGGGCTGAGTGCTCTGTTGAGAGGCAACCTATCAATGTTTCTCTCCCTCTTTCTCCCTCCCTTCCCCTCTCCCTAAATAAATAAAATCTTTTTTGAAAAGGAGATATTCATAGGTGTGTGTATATATATATAAACATACAAACATATTTGGCTATAGGTTTTTAAAACAAAAAGAGAACCTAGATTTGGGGCTAAATTAGCTTATGTTAAGGTAAATTAAACTTAATTTAAACTAAGCTGAATTTAAATTTAAGCAAAAGCATTACTCACAGAGAGGTGGAAATTGTGTGAAGACAGAGATAGAAGGTATATTTCTTTGAATATATCTTCATTTGTAGAGACTCTGGGACCAGGTAAATATACCATGCATTAAACAAAATTAAATTTCAAACGATAAATTCTTAATACTTAAAATCAAATTAAAAAGAATAATTTTGTATCCAATTGTTAATAAAGTCACACAGAGAAGAAAATATTTTCTATGATTTTAAAACACTAATTGGGCTGTACCTCCCTAGTGAAATAAAATTATCGATAAAAAAACCTTCAGAATTTAAACGGTTTTCAATAATAATATTACTGATGGTGGTGTTTGTATTGCTATTATGAGACCACTGTGTGTAAGTAACCTGGGAGTGGGCATTGTGTGTCAAAAGTACCTGAGCAAATTGATAGAATTTTTGAGAATGAAAGAAGACTGAAGCTTGATAAAGTTACTCAATAATGATTTCTTGAATTTGAATTGGAATATCAGTACACACTCTCAGTATATTTACACTATGCATTTCCCAGAGTTGTCCACTACACGCAAATGAAACGACGGCCGGCCCAGGAATGACACGATATTAGCACTCTGACGCCTGTCGTCCTCTTTAGATACCACATCCCACAGAAAAGAACAAGGCCTCCTTGGAGAACTGACTGACTCATGGCAGGAGACACGGTATGTTCAGGGCATAGCCTGGATTATTTTTATGGTATCAGGGTGCAAGAATACCTCTGAAAATTACCAAGGCTTGTCAAAGGAGCCAATATGAATGTACACCCATGGGCTGAACACAGGAGATTTTGAGAATCAATAATGACAGTAACTTCAATGGAATGGAACGGTCATATAGGCGTAATGTAAAATCCTGCCTGGTCTAGACTGTCTGCGATTGTGAACGGAAATAGTTTCAAAATGATTAATTCTTACAACAACCACACACCAAGGATGAGATCAAGTTACAGGTGAGGAAAGGACTTTTCTTAAGTATCTTAGCTAATGTCTAATGTTGTCCCTTTATCTAATTGGATGGATATATAAAATTTAAATTGCTAAAACAGTGGATAAGTGATATTCCCTTCATCTTAGAAGGTACTTAAGGCAGAAAAAATCTTTCTCTATACATGGTAACTTTGGATAAAAATGTAGACACAAAGATCAACGTTTCATGATCATCAGATATACTAAGTGTACCTTTTTTTCTTTAAAAGAAGTCCATCGTAGCCTTTTACTATGTAGCATTTTAACTTTTGTTTAATAAGTGGACAACATGAAGACTTGAGTTTCACAGAAAGGGTATTTTTTTTTTCATATTCAAGACTAACCATAAGTACATTAAAATAATCTTTTTTTCTCAAATTATAAGAGAAATTTTATTTAGAGCGTCACAGAGATAGAATAGGCAAGTCAGCTGGGATGCATGGGCTCAGGAAACAAATGACAGAGCTACAAAGAAGGGCCCTCGGAGCTTGGGAGGGAGAAAGGCAGTGGTCACATGTCTCGGGGAAGAGCGGGTGGGGAGGGGAAGGCGCGAGCCCACTCCAACGGGCTGAATGTGAACCTTAGAATCATCTTTGTAAATCTCCTCCATATTGTCTTTTTAGCAAAAGCAAAATATCGGTCCCATCACCGCTGCATTTGCTTTCTTTGGTAGAATAACTATCGGGAGGTAGGTTTGAGATGCCCTGCCTTAGAATGTGCCCTGGTTAATCCTAGCACATGTGTAAGTACTCCTTCTTTTCCCCATCTCCAAGCAGTTTTTCATCCCTGTGGAGCGTCTCTGGCCCAGTCCTCCAGGAAGGCTAGTGCTACGGGGGAGCCACCAGCGCACCCAAGCAGAGCGGGACTAAGTCGGTGGATATTGGCAAATGAGCCCAGACAAGCTGAAACAAAGAATAACGTCAATAAAAACAAGCTTCGTGCCCCTTTATTTTATGGGCCCTTTATTCTGACAGAAAGCCTGTAAGCCTGTCTGACAGTTGTGTCTACTCTGAAAACGATGTCATACGATATTGTTGCATTATGAGCAGAGGAGATAAGCCACGTGCTCGAACAGTGTGGAGGGAACAAATGGGCCAGGGCGAGCAGAGGAAATGGCAGGCCAATTACTCTGATTACAGCTGCCGCAGATACGTGTGGCTACCTTCATGCTCCGGCGATGCTGTAATTATGTTTCTAAGAAGTGCTGTTTGCAGGCAACCTCGCTCTTATTTCAGTCCTGCTGTTTACTTCCTGCCTTTTAACACACACTCTTAAGAGCGGAATAATACACCGAACGGTATACCACAGGATGGGGTTCCCCTGCCGAATTCCCAACCAAGTAATGGATTTTTTAAGAGACCATTTTTCTTTTTATCTCTGGTCAAAATTCAGTCTTTATCAAATTAATTTATGTAATTTATGTCAACAGGGCACTTTAACAAATTTACATTCGTACACAGATATCCAAGTACCTGGCCTTAGGCCTAGGAAGAAACTGTGAAAGAATCAAGGAAGACCTGCCCATAATTATACCATGAGAATTTATGTCTTTTGCTATCTCTGTATGAGCATATAATTGAGAATGAGGAAACTTTTGTGGGCATTTCAATGCCAGGAAGAGGCACATGTTAACTTTCGCCTTGCTGTTATCGTCATTTGTATGCATTCAGAGCTATGCATTTTCCACATGTGGACGAAGGAAATGATTAATTTCCTGGTGATGGATGATCCCTGGAATAGTCTCAAAATGCTACTATGTGTTCCCTTCACCTTTCAAAATCACCTCCTCTCACCCCTGTCAGGTTGGACACACTAGTGACCCATATTTGGGACATGTACTTTCCTCCTTCTCTCGTTCCAAATTGCACTTTAGAAAGAGAACTCTGATGTGCAGAGGATGGCCTGAAGGTCACGGCCTGGGGGGGTGGGGCGCAGGGGGCCTGGAGAGAGGACTCAGTAGGGAAACACGACTGGGACAGGCTAAGCCAGATATAATAAGGGCCTGAGGCAATAACACTGAGAATTTGATGAGATATCTGAGGAAAAATGACCAGACCGTGGTAACTAATAGATGTGGGGCTTAAGGGAGATTGAGGAATCTAGAATGATTTTCACATTCTGATTTCGTTAGATGGGAAATGCTGATGCTATTATCAAATTAGGAATACAGGTGGAAAATCAAGATAGTTTTAGAAGAAGATAATGAGTTCAATTCTGAACATGAATTTGAAGTGTCAATGGGGTATTTTTCTGCAAAGATGAATGTTCTTTCACTCCCAAGAAAAATGGGAAAGGTCAAAGAAAAGAACTAGGCACTTTTCTGAGGCCAGTAAATGCCTCTGTGACTTCAATCATCCTTGAAATAGTCTGAACAAATTAGTTAGGCTAAGACAACTGCTTCTTTTCACTACATAATTACTTCTCTGAATCTTCTATAATGGAACATTTGGTTATCCTAAAAAATATCATATTTGGGTGTTCTAATTAACACCAACGTATTACTGCTTAGCTAGAAATTTAAACAAAATTTAAGTAATGAGATTCGGAATCTTGAAACCTTTCTGACAATTAAAGTCATAATTCATTTCTACTCATACAGGCACCTGGAGTGAGCTGCAAAAAGGTAATTATATTCACTGCAAATTTACCTGTTCTGCATATCCTGGTAAGTGTTCTGCAGAAGAGCATTGCAGGAAGACACAGGTGCTTAAATTAATAAACATTAGGAAACCAGCAAGAGAATTAAACTACACTAGTTATTGCCTCCACACTAATTATTTAATAATTGAACATCTCTATACACCTGGTCCCAAATCAAGGGATTCCATGACCGCATGGGGTCTGGGGTTCACATTTGATCATTTAATATCAAATTCGCACAACACAGGGCACTGAACTGGGTAGTTGTTTGAGGGTAATTAAAATTTCTCTGAAGTTCTCCCGAAAGTTCACAGATGAACGCATTCACATTTGTAAGACTGGGGTGTAATTAATAGTTAATAAGCCTTCTTAGTACTTCAAACATAAGAACAAACAACGCTTGTTGCAGATACTAAATTCTCTGGCAGAACTTTTGAAGGACGCATTACCTGAACTACCCATGGGCTTGACATAGTAATTATAATAGTCTCACTTTCGGGACACTAATTTCTCCTGGTTTTAAGATCTGTCTGAAGGTTGCATTCCCTAGAATCCCCGAAGACCTTTTCTTTTCACTCCTAGCATTAGCATTCTGAAAACTGCATATTAGTGGGAGCAAATCCAAAGATTCCTTTCAGTCAAGACCACTTCCCAGCAGCCCTAACAGTATCAAAGAATTTATGTGCACTTCTCCCCTGTCTACTTACGATTACTAAAAATATTAAAGAAAGGTTTAAAGTAATGTTCTGATTTCACATTACATCTAGCACACAGTATATTAGGCATTCACTATTTCTTGAAAAATCATATAGATGAATAAATAAATGGCACATGGAAAAAGTACTGTTTGAATGAATGCATTGATGAACAAACACGTGAGGTAATTTTCTGCACTTGCGAAAGCAGTGGCCGTAGAAGTGGTCGCTGCTCCATTTCTGTCCTGTTTCTAACAACACAGTCACTCACTGGAGCACACGGCTGGAGGAAACGGTTGTCGTGGCCGATCATGGAGTCCAGTGTCTGGAACGGAGTGAGCTCTCAATAAACATTTTATGAGTATTGTTCAAAGATCGACCAGCAACTTACTTCAATATGGCGGATACATGAAGAGTAAAACAACATAAGGAAATTAAAAGTAGTATTCACGTTATGATAGATAAATATGTAATCAAAATGTTAAATTTATATTTGAAGCAGGGAAGAGAAGGAAAACTATTATTTATGGAGCTCCAACTCACACGTGTGCCAACATTCTATGAGTATCATCGTGTGTAATTTTCCCACCACATGTTAAGTAGGGTCTATTTTTATTTAACAGATGAAGCGACTGAAACTCAGAGAGGCTAATCTTTTCAAAATCCAGTTCATAAATGGCGGAGCTGGCTCCTGCACTCCTGTCATTGTGACTCCAAATCCCATGCTCTTCCTCTACCATGATACTTCCGGAATTCTCCAGGGAATACTGGATGTTAGAATTTAACCCTAAGATAAAATCTCTTTTTCTCCTAAGATTACTCCATTTTTGCATAGTTCACACCCCAATAGTCCCATAGATGGAGTGACATTTAAATGTGCCCAGTGAGGAAAGCAGAAAAGAGAGACAAAAGTGATTTCTATAATAGGGTGGTGCAGAGAATTAAAAGCAAGACAAACTCTGTTTTCTAATTAAAGTATAGCTTTCATAAAAATACCTATTTGAAGTGTACAATTCAATGAGTTTTATAATCGTCGCCGTAAGGTAAACGAGCTGCCTCTTCATCTTCTTGGCCCGTGGCTGACCCTCCTTTCGGAAGAGCCCACCGACCCACTGCCATCGCTTTGTTTTTCACGTTTCAGCGTCGCGTAAATGAAATCGTACAGCGTGTATTCTTCTGTGTCTGTCTGCCTTCTTTTGCTAAAATAATATTTTCATGCTCTCGGGCTAGGATGTGTATCGGAAATTAACTCCTTCTAACTGGTGAACAGTATTCTATTGCATGAACGTACCACCGTGCGCTTCTGCCTTCGTCTACTGATGGGTATTTGGGTTGTCTCATTTTTTAACTATTATGAATAAAACTGCTGTGAATACCCTTGTACAGTATCTTGTGGACATATGTTTCCATTTCCTAAGGTAAATATCGAGGAGTCAAACTGCTAGATCACACGTTAACTGTTTAAATGTATGAGAAACTTGCGAAAAATTTTACATTGTGAGTTTGCCGTTTTACGGTCCCACTGGCATCCTCAGAACCATTGGTATCGTCCGAGTGTTTACTGTTCTTATTACTTGTCATAGTGGTCGTGACATGGTGTTTCAGGGAGTGAGGTGGCTAACGATGCCAGGCATTTCTACAAGCACATTGGTCGTTCGTTTCCTTCTTTATAAAGTGTCGGTTAGAGTCTATTTTTTCTCTTATACTGCATTTCTTGTCTTTTTATTGAGTTCTATATAGGGTGTCTTATCTGGGTAGAAATCCTTTTAGTCATATGGATTGCAAATATTTTTTCCTACTTTGTGGCTGACTTCTCATTTTTAACAGTGCCTTTTGAAGGGCGGACCTTTAGTTGATTTTCATCGAAGTAACGTTCACATAATGTAAACTTCACCATTTTAAAGTGTAAAATCCAGTCAGGTTTAGTACATTACAGTGTTGCGCAACCGTCACTACCGTCTAATCCCAGAGAACTTTCGCACCCCAAGGGGACGCCATAACCGTTAAGCGGGCACTCCAGCTCCTCCTTCTCCGGTCCTGGGAAACCACTAATCTGCGAGTTGCCTCTATGAATTTGTCTCTTCTGGATATTTCATATAAATCTTGACATCTGTTTGATCTTATTTTAATCACTGAGTTAGCGCTACTTGTCTATGAAATCTTTACTTCACCCCAAGGTGGTGAAGTTTTTCTTCCAGAAATTTTAATAGTTTAGAGTTAGGTCCATAATTCATTTTCAGTTATTTTTTGTACAATGTCAAGAAAGGGGGCACTATTCATTTGTCCCACGTGAATACCTAGTTGTTTCAGCTCTATTTGTTGAAAAGGCTACCTGTTTCCAGTGGAATTACCCTGTCACCTCTGTCTATAAATCTGATGCAAAAGTATATTTGGGTCTATGTCTGACTTTGTTTTGTTTCATTGCTCTACGTGTTGATGCTTATGCTAATATCACACTGTCTTAATTATCATAACTCAAATAGCTCTTGAAGCTAGTGCAAATCCTCCACCAAAGTTTTACTTCCGTGAATTTAACGTTTTATCTCAAAACCCCTATGATTTCCAATAGAACCTCACCCACCAAGAGAGCCTTGAATCCCCATTAGACCTGTTCCCACAGTATTTCTAGCAAGAAACAGGTGTTCCCTTTCTCAAGGGTAGGACACCTCCGTTCTTTAGAAGGAATTTCCTGATCTGAACGTGGTGGAAGGAGTCAGGGAAGGCGGCACATTTTCTCTGGGTCTGGAAAGACTCACCCCTGCATCAAGGATGGGCACAGTGAGACTTTCACAGAGTCCACAAGGAGGAGGGAAAAGGGAAAAATACATGTCCACATAGCAATGATACATTAAATATTCCAACACTAAGATACTGCTACATTTCCAACTGTGGCAAATGGTTTGGTAGAGAAATATGGAGTTGAGAACTTGTAACAAGGGGTTCTAATCCAGCCTGGGGTGGAGGTAGGGGAGACAGGGAAGGAGGGAGGGAGGAAGAGACTAGTGCCTGCTTGAGAAACAAGCTATGAATTCACAGGATGGGGTGCACATGGAACTTTCTATGGTAGCAATAAACCTGGTGCTTACAGTTCTGTAGTGGGACATAGCTCATTTTGGACAGATGGTGTTGTGAGGAGGCATTCACTTCTAAAACTGTATTTATTTGCAGCTATGGAATATGATCTAGGACATTCAGCCTTCTGGTCTTCCACTCACATGGGGCAATGGTTCACTTGCCAGGTGGGAGAACTGGCATGTCTGTAATTTTGCAAAACCGCAGGATTTTCGGAAAGGCATTGTGGGGCCAATCCACTCGTGAGTAGTCCTTTCTCATGGACCTCATCTCTACCTGTCCCCAGTCCCGTAAAAAGAAAGGCTTAGAGAGTCCATATCTGTTTCTGAGGTCTCTACAGTCTCTCCAATTCCAATGGCCCATGTGTCTACAAGAATTTTTTAAAGTCGCCCACATAATAAGCAAAAATAAGTTAGGGTGCCCAACCCCATGGTGACATTAAGGCGTCTGGAAATCCTTTCTTCAGGTAGTAACATCCGTCAAGAAGAATGGCAGCTCTGAACGAGAGAATTTATCAACCCCCCTATCAACTGCAAATTTATGGGATGTTTCGAAGTTGCAAGCAAACTTTCAGGGCCATGTTAACGAGGTGGCCTTTAACTTGAAAGAACTCTGTAGCTGAACTGTGTCTTTGAGCCTCGGCGTTTTAATGAGGTTTCATCCCTTTTGAACAGACCCGAGGAAGGCCAGAGAAAATGCCATGCCAGCTGGGCGCTTGATGGTTTCTTTCCTGGGGGAGAAGAGCTCACACACTTTTAGTCACCTCGCCCTTCCGGGCCCCCAAGGCTCTCATGCTGGCTGTGTTCTCCAACACGCGCCAGTATCTAAGGATAAAGAGGTGACGGGTATGTCCCAACTTACGACGCCACATTACCCATTAATTTACTTTCCTGACATTTCAAAGTGATCCTCTACCTTTGTGACCTTTACAACAATAGATTATTTATGCCGGTGTTTCAGGAGATGTGGAGAGCATTGAAATCACTGAAGCGTTTTATGAGCTGGTGGGGGCACAGGGAAAACTCAAGTGTAAGGAAAATAGTGTTCCTCTTTAGTTACTTTGGAAATGGCTTAAATCATCTGCAGAATAAAGGTTACACCAGTAAATGTCTCATTTGTTTTAAATGTTCTGAAATGTGAACACTTCTGTGGAACATGTAAAATCGTATCTGGTAAATGGGCTGCAGTGAGATATGGTGACGGGTGGAAATTTCTTTGGAGTTGCTCTTTAATTATCCTTCTCCTTGACCAAGTTCCAAATTGAAGTTGAGTTGCAGTGAGCAATATAGAGTGAGGAGGATACGGGTCTCTTTGAGGCTGGAGATAGCGCAGAAACGCAGTGACTCGGACCTGGTTTGCCCTCTGATCGCAGGGGAAGGTCGGCTGTGAAGTGACCGGGCAGCACTTCACCGACATGTTCTTCCATCATTGTCCTCCTTGCATGTCACAAGTGAGGGACACAAAATGGCAGGCCCGGCACAAATAACGCCCCATTTTTTTAATTACAAACTCTTTTATTACGAAATAATAAGTATTAATTCTGCAACAGAACAATATCGCACCCAAGCATGCCACATGACATTTTAGGTGAAATGTTCAAGTTTAAAACTATAAATTATTACACCCATATTATTACCCTACCAACCACACTCCAGCAGGTCTCACTTCTGCCGGACCCTGTCTATAGCACCCCAAATATGCCACGTCTTTGCACATTTTGCCTAAAATGTCCATTCCTTTGTCCACTTTGTAGTCTTCTATTTATCCTTTGAAACCCAACTACTCGGAGAAGCACACTGCTACATAGCCAATTAAAGTCTCTCCTTATCAACTCAGGGGTGTTATAATATCAGGGATATTATTTTCACACTGTACATTGTAACGCTTCACTGCATGGTCGGCGTCAGAAGCCAGGCCGGCAGATTACAAACCACGGTTTCAGTATATATTATTGGTGGTAGAATCTTGGCTACGTTTCTTAACCTACTTGTGCCTTTTATTGTTGTCGAAGAAAATGAAAATATAATTATGGTTTCTGTAAAGATTCTAAAGGGATGTATCAAAACATTTTTAAAGCAATACTTGGCACAGATGAAGTGGTCAAGAAATGTTAGCTATCTTTATGATATCTCCACATTTTTGTATGTATCACACAGCATGAAAATTACGTAAACCTACCACACCAGATACCAACTCTTGGTATCTTCCTTGTAACAGAATGGTTCTTCTCCATCACTCTAACTCAAGGTCATGCTGCTGATTCCTTGGTGGTGTTATTTGCACCAGTTCTGTCTAGCTCGGCCCTCACTGAATTCTTCATGAAGGTCGGCTTTGATTTCTTGCTTTTTCATGCAAACGGGAATTCTATTAGGAAACATCCCTGTTTCCCTTTTTTCTCCAAATATAAAATGGGATTTTAAAACTTCAGACTGTTTTGATTATACCACAGTTCTTCTAAAACCAAATGACACCCATTCCATAAAATATGTCTCCTTTCCAGTAAAAATAATAAAAATAAAAATAAAAATTTTTCTACAACGTTTTTCATGAGGGCGCCTACCCAACCAATAATTCAAAGTTCAGTTCGCCCTCCGCTGTCCAAGTGGCTCACAGCGGGTGCACACGGCGAGTTGAGGGCTGCCTGTGGTCCCCTTTGTTACTTAGTTGAGGTCCTGTTTTTAAAAAACAGAACAGTAAGTTGGCAGAAAGGTGAGCTGAGCTATGAGACAAGAACAAAAGAGCTCTGAATACATTTCTTGAATGCGTGAAATAAGCTATGTCACTTATTAGCATGATCTATTAAATAACAGTTATTATTACTAAGAGTAATACTACTACTATCAGTGGTACTTCACTTATACTAACTTATACTAGTTTAGCTAGGTTTTGTTGACTTGCAATTGACATGATTTATATACCAGACCAGTTTCCTCATCTGTATTAGCACTGTGTATTAGCACTGATCCCAGGACTGGGCTCTTTTATCCCTCAGACACACACGTACTCTAAGTGCAGAGCACACTCCTTGTACCTCTTGAGGCAACGGGCTACAGCAGTGAAGAGCACAGGTGAGGCCTGTACACTCACGGATCCCACATTCTGAATGCCCGAGACCGTCCGTGCATCTGGCGTGTGGCAGAAATGCAGTGTAGAGCCTTCCCCTTTTACTCCTTCTGACATTATTTGGGTAACTCAATGCCTGCATATGAATCCAAAGAAAATATGATCTGACATTTAGGAAAACGTCAAACCATGAAAGTAGAAGACACTCTAGAACATAACATCTACCTTCAAGCATTTGACAAAATCTCATGGTGAGAATTTAAAATGCTTTCTAGGAGTTCAAAGAAAACCAAGAACAATCAGAGGTGCTCACTGGGTCTTAAAGCAAGCAATTCTTTCTCTCAGTCAAGATCAAGTGTATGTCACATAGGCTCTATGCCTAGGGCAGCAGGAGCACGTGGAAAGCTTCCGTAGACATTTGTTGACCGAAGTAGTGAAGAACTGGCGGGCTGCGTAAGTGTGGTTGTGGTGAGACAGGCTGCCTCATACCGTGTGTCCTTCCACGTCCTTGAGTTTTTCAAAGAATCTGTGCAACATGTCCCCTGCCCCCCACAAAAAAGTCCTCAGCAACTACAACATAGAGTCTCTTAAGGCTGCTAAGGACCTACAGGGTCCTGTTTGCCCCTCAGTTTCAGAGCCTTTTTCCATGATTCTGTACTTCATCGTGGGTTGTGCTTTTTTTTGTTTTGTTTTGTTCCAGTTTGCCAACATGGAGCTCCTCTTCATTTACATCAACATTACCGTGTTCTGCTCTATTAGTCTCTTAATCTCTTTGCTAATTCCCATATGTTGCGGTATCATTTAATTAAGGGCCGCTCCGCTCTCCGGCTGCAGCTCAACGTTCTTCCCTGCCGTGAGCAGACCCTGGCTCCTGGAGATGCGGGGGTCCTCGCTCTGGCTGGACTTTGGAAAACCTGGACTCATTTATGTACGTGAAAAATATTTTTCAAAAGAGGCTCGTGCCTGTCTCTGACAGAATCAAATTCCTGGAACTGTTGACATTTACCCTTTATCTTCTTACAAACGAGGAAAGTCGGGTAAGAGCATTATTCCAAAGGGTCAACACTGTGCTTGGTAAAGTGCCTTGGAGGGTGGTAGGATGAGACTCTAACCCAACCAATGGCATAGTCGCATTACTAATTGAATGGCAGGAGCTTCTCAGAACTTTCGACCTTTGCCAATAAAATGAGAATGGAACTCCAGCTTCTCTATTTATAAGTCCTTTTGCCAGTTTTGTCAAAAATTAATTCTAGTTCTTCAACAATCCTATAAAGTATGTTGATGTTGTGTTGTATTGTAATTTATGGAAGACCTATATTACAGACTAGGAAATTAATATAATTTTGTAAATGGTATACTATAAATTGCTCCGTACGTTGTTGGAAAAATTTAATTTCCTCACAACATTCATAAGAATGACCTTACATACTTTAATTTTACCAAATAATCTAATAAACAGAGATTTTTCTACACAAATGCAAGAATTATTGTTTATAGGATGCTCTAGAAGATGACCCAAGAATAGTACCCACTGCATTTCCATGACATTTTTGCCACTACAGTAGGCACTGCAGAAAACGGAGACAAAAAATAAACAGTAGACCCAAGTTTAAAAGTTATTTCAGGCCACATGAAGGAGGGAGGAGATCATGCTAGCTGGGATCGCCCCTAATTAAGAGTGGCTGTGTTCCTGACCAGCCTTCAAAGGTTTTCAAAGGATCTTAAAATCATGATTAATGTAAAATGTTTGAAATAACTGGCATTTAACCTGGCAAAGGAAAAAAATGAATCCTCAAAAGGAAATGAAAGACTTCCGTTTTCAACAAATCGCTAGAGATCACAAAGAGAAAGAGATCAGTAATTTCTGAGGATACAGTGGAGAGTGGGGGAGGCTGAACAGATTCACCACTAGGGATTTGAAGGGTGATAAACTTTTCTGGATGCTGCTGCAATGGGAAACGCAAGGCATTTACCATTTGTCAAAACTCAGAGAACTTTACAACACAAAGAGTAAGCCTTAATACATGTAAATTTTCAAAAAACCATTTAGGAGGCAGGGGAATCCCTGGATGGAATGCACAATGCGACGTGCCCCCGCCCCCCAAATTCATTACAGGTGGATGACACGACCTTACTGAATGTGCCGATGAAACAGGGTGCAGACACAAGTGACTGCAGGAACAAATGAACTCTGTCAGACTGAAGGCAAAAGGAACTGGATGTAAGGACTGTTTTCTAGTTATAAAGCTGCCTCCTACAAGCACACGGGTTAAAAATTCGAACCACCGTACATGATAGTGAAATTGGCCAATGTGCATGGAGCTGGCATCTTCTATGACAACAATGTCTTCTGGACTGCCTCTCAAGGGACCTCCCAGGGGCTCTTCTCGAAGAGGTGCCACTATTTTCTGAAATATGTTCATAGTAGTTTGCTGGGGGGGGTTTTCCCCCCATCACAGGTTTGCTTGTAACCAGATAACGCAGTGAACATTACGTTAATGAAAACCTTTTGGTGTTGAGGTCCACGTTTTCAAACATTTTAAGGAGCTTGCTGAGGTCTGCAAAACGCTTCTGCTAAACCCCTCACTGTGAATTTTCTTGAGGGTGCTCCTTTTCCTCCTCCTGCAGTTTCCTCTTTTCCTGCTGCTTCTTCAGCCACGCGTTTCCATTCCAGCAACTCGTGAGTCGATTCCTCAAGAAGCACCTCTCGGAGCTCCTCAGTGTCGCCCTCATCCACATTCCACTTCAAGCTCTTTGCCCCCTGAACTGCAGCCTTGCTGATTCTGCAATGTCCTCATCCTCAACAGATCTTCCAAAGTCACAGACGCATCTCCTGGATACCTTCTTCCGGTGCCATCCATACGCCACTAGGTGACATCTCCCCAGATGCACGCAAGGTCCTGGGAACACTCGTGGGTGTTCTAGAACTGCAGCGGTGTCTTCCTCAGTTGCCACAATAGCCTGGGCGAAGGTCCTCTGCAGGTCGTAGGCCTTGAAACTGCTGTAACTCATCGGGTCAAACAGGTGATGCTGGGAGGGAGAAACACCACTGTGACCTTGGGATGGGAGATGCCAGTAAAAAAAGGAGGGGGTCTGGACTGTCAAGAATAAGCAAATCTTGAAAGGTCTATTATTCTCCAAACAATGCTTCTTCATTTCACTGGCATAACAACTCAGGAGGGGGCTGGGCTATCTACGGCCTCTTATTGCTTCTGTAGCCCAAGGGCAGTGTGTGCTTCCTGAGAAGTCTGAAGGCCCTAGGGTTCTCAGGGTGCCAGATCACAAAGGGCTTCAATTTGTATCCCGCACCATTGTCCCCAAGCAAGACGGTTATCCTGGCCTTAAAAGCCTTGAAACTTGGCACTCACTGGGCCTTTTTATGGATGAAAGGCCTCTTGGACGTCTGTTTCCAGCACAGAGACGTCTCCTCCCTACTGAATATTTGCTCTGGCAAGTAATTTTCCTTCACAATCACCTTACCTGGAGTTTTCGAAAACTCTTCAGCTGCCTTCACGTCAGCACTTGCTGACTACTCAGTGCTCCCTTTGGCATCTTGTAACACACGACGATTCTTGACCCCGCAGAAAATTCGGCATCATAGTAGGGTCCGGCCTTTTCTTCCCACCCCACCAACTTTTTTCATTGGCTGTGATCATCAGGGTGCTGACAGGGATACACTCGCTCTGCGTCCTGGGGTCTTTAACCCCGTCACTGGAGCTTCTCCATGCCCGATGCGGGCCCCTCTTGAGTTTCTGTGCGTCCCATTACCATCCGTGAAGCAGGTCCTTTCACAGGTTCCGTCACTTTGCCCTCGTTCTTTAAGGCGTTAGCGACGGCGGGACCGGGTGTGCCAGACTGGCGAGCAGTAAGCATCGCTGATTTCCCACCCTCACAATCACTGGCTTCTAATCACCCCCTCCATCACTCTTAATTGTGTTGCCAAGTCAATCATACGACGTGGCCTCTTCCTGGCAACAGGAGCAGTGGAGTCTGCACACTCAGGGGTCACGATGAATAAAACAACATGAGATTAAATCAAGCACCAAAGAAAACGATGTAATCAAGAGATGCAGTAAATACGAAGCGTACGAGGCTGCCACCGGCCTCCCACAGCATATGCCATTGTACAGCGGAGAAGTGTAAAGAGTACGGTTTGAAATAATGATTAAAAGTAAAAACATAAGCCAGCAACACAGATATTTATTACCAAGTACTGTGTAGTCTGCATAGCTGTACGCGCTATCCCCTTAAGTCCCGGCAGTGCAGTAAGTTTGTTTATACTGGTGTCACTGCAAGCAGGCGAGTAGTGCATTGTGCTATGATGTTACAACAGCTACAATGTCACCGGGAGGCAAGAAAATTTCAGCTCCCTTGTCATTTTATGGAACTACTTGGCAACAGGTAAAAAACGATATGCTCTCCTTCGGGGAGATTATATGACAACTTGGTGGGCTGAGTAGACTGGCTGCAATGATGGTTAGAATTATTTCCCTACCTGTGCATCGGGCTCCTTGCGGTATGGTAATGTGGCTCCGCCCACCAAGAAGTAGAGTTTATTTCCCACCACCTTGAACCTGCTCTGTCCCTGTGTCTTATTTTGACCAACAGAATGCAACAGGAATGGTGCAGTGTCTGTTCTGAGCCTGTGTATCAGCTCACACTTAGAAACTTGTACCGCCGCCATTACTTAATCGGCTAGCTCCCCAGATGATGAGAGACATATGGCCCGGTCACCCCACCGCGACAGCCAGTGTCAACCGACCCTCTGACACAGAGGTGCAAAAGCACGAGCAAGCTCGACAAAGACCAAAAGGCCACCGAGCAGAGCCCAGATTAAACCGCCAAGCCACAAAATCAAAAGCTAATATTTAGTTGCTGCTTTAAAGCATTTGTTTCGGCGCCGATATTTACACAAGAAAAGTTACCTGGTACATTCAACATCTTTTCCACAAAAGTTAATTAAGAGGAAAAAGGAGCTCTGATAGCTAGGAGAATGGGAAAAACATTTTTTTCTATAAGGTACGGTTTTTGGTTTGATCCTGAAAGGAAAATCTGATATTGAATATATCATGTTTACAGGGTATTCCAACCAAGAGACCAATCCCATAGTTATCAATAACGGAGGCTATTAGAAGGACAGTTGTGGACATTAGTAAGGACATGGAGTGTATTACACCAAGGGGTTGAAGCCTGGTCATGATATCAACTGCACAAGCGTGGGTAGGTCCTGGTATCTATTTCGTACTTTTCATCTGTAACAAGGGGGGGTAATATATAGCACCTATATGATAGAATTATTATAATAATTAAACAAACCAATAAATGTGAAGTACCTAGAACAGTACCTGGTATGTAGTACCTGTTAGCTACTAGCCTTGGGTGTCCTGTTTAGAGGAGGGCTTGCTATTTTCACCTATCAGATTGTTTTTTATTATATATGTGCACATGTATCCATGTTAGTGCACAGGGTGTAACCAAACAAGCAAGATGGGAAAGGAAGTTTCTAGAAAGGCAGAAGCATGCACACAGAAGTAGCATATTTGAGCTATGCACCTGAATAGTGATTGGTAGTTTTACAAAGAATTTTCGCACCCTTATTTTGTTCACTGACCATAGTGTAGAGGGAATCAAGGTTGATACCAAAGATGAAATGCTAATTGCCCTGACTTATGATGTAAATGCTTCTCTCCCACCTCTGTAAGCCCTTTTCGCGCCAAATCTATACTACGCCTCCCAAAACCCTCCCCCACTTAGCCCAGCATGAAAGGAATGCGGGGCTATTGTTCTGGGCTCAGAATTTGGAGTTTGTCTCCTCTGGGCCCGTGCACGTAAATAAAGATCGTGCTCCTAAACCCCTCGGTGTCTGGTCGTTTCATTTTTCCATAACAATAGCACAAGAATTCAACACATATTTATTGAGTGACTTCCATGTTTCAGGCAATGTATTAGATAATGCTTGGGCAATGCAGGAGCAATGATAGGTAATGTTAAATTCACGGACCCTGAATAACTTGCAACTGCGTAAGCTCCCCTCTCTCTACACTTCCCAGCAGGAAGCTTAAATTCTTCTACCCAATTCTAGCTAGTGTACACCTTTGAGTATCAACATTGTCCCAGTTTAAAATCATTTTCCTGTTGTTCTTCTTTCATTTTTCTAATAAACTATATTAGGGTCTCTAGGTCAGCCTTTTTTTTTTTTTTGGAAGAGGCAGAAACATAGCACATAGTAAAGTAAATTCTTTATGAAGTCAGTCACTCCTAAGTTTCTTTTTTTTAGAATATGAGTCACCAGCTTCCACTAAAAAACAACTTTTCATTATCACAAATCCATAGATTGAATAGACAGGAGGTTCAAGTAGAGTTGTTTGCATTTATAAAGCTGGCCTCTGTCTGCACATTTCATGTGTCAGAGTTATTCCCTACTGTGCCGATATATTAATGTTTTGAAATCTTTTTTTTGATCTTCGGTATTGATTTAAGGAAGGGGTTCTCAGCTTCACCACTATTGACATTTTGGATTAAATGCTGCATCACTGCCCTCTGATACCCACCCACCCTCCACCAAGTTGTGACAACCAAAATTATTTCCAGGCATTGCCAAATGTCCCCTGGGTTTAAAACAACTGATTTAAGGAATTAACTATGTAGGAAAATGGTGAAGAATCTGCTTCATTCATTTATTTGCTTATAGAGAAATTGTTTGCAATAGCACAGAAAATCTAAGAGTCTCAGTGACCCTGAATAAACAGCTGACAATGAATAATAAATGCATGAAATTATCAAATATGCCAATGACTTTCAAACTGTAAAATATAAAGCCAAACTGTCTCCAGAATGGCCAAATTTAAAACAAAGCAGTGGAAAGTATATTTTTCTTTTAAAGAAACATATGTTTCATTAATTGTTGTGTCAAGAAAAAAAATCAAATTAGTCTAACAAATAGTGGAAAGAACTACATGTTTTTATTGAAGATTTTCTTCTTTTATTTACAAATACCCACAATTCAACTCTGCTGAATCTTTAATGTGCAGCATTTCATGAGTAATAAGACCATTATGTTAATATAACAGATGTCTTTCAAACTGTCAAACATTAATTACAATTAACTAGAGTGTTTTTTAAATAAGATTAAATTGTGACTTATTTTGAATTATGGTTCAACAAGCTAATGTTCTTTTTCAAAGGCTGAATATTGACTGATCATGGTAAATACTGACTGTAAGATTTTTTTTTTTTAAGACTCTCCTTGGGGGGAAACGTGTTATTTTGTGTGCTTCTTTTAAAGAAGTTCTCAGTCTTCTTCATCAAATCAAGTAGATGTCTGCTACATCCCAAGTATGAGCGTGTCTGTATTTAATAGAGTTTGAACAAAATGCCTATTGTCACATTCCTATCAAGACTTGTCAAGGGTTATAAGACCATTTAGAATAGTAATCTCTGATCAGTTTCTAATCATTTGTTTTCAGTAATATTTAGTATCTTCACAAAAGGAGACTGCAATCTTTAATTTTTAGATTTTTCAGGCAGAAGACTTCAAAATAGTAAAGCTATTATTAAATAATTTAATCTCAGAGTAGATCAATGTTTGCCTCATAAATGTAAAACCCCCTGAAATGCACTCATGTAAAGCAAGTCAATTTGTCTTGCAATCTTTTCTCTTATATTGCGAATCTTGACTATAGTTCAAACAGATATTGAACTTGAATATGTAAAAACTATATTATTAAAAACGCTATTTCCTAAGTTAGATATTGTTTGAGCCCCTCTGATCATCTATGTCATTACTCTTTTATTATGGGTATTTCTAAATAAAATGGGAGTTAAAACTATGTGGTACCCTTTAAACTTCACTAGATTTTTAAACCACATTTAATCTCAGACTCCTGATGTGTGACTTAGTCAACACAGACAACTCATTTAATATCTACCTTCTTTTAACTTCCTCGCCTATAACATGGGGACCGTTAAATGATTCTTGTGACTTCTTTGCTCTCCTGTGTTTTATTGTACTGCATGCTTTGCTTTTGCTTAGCCCCCACTTGGCACTAAGGAAATTCCAAGTGAGGACCGCCTCCACTAAGTTTCCATGCAGAGAGAGCCAAAATTAGACCTATGATACAAACAGGTTGCCAGAATTCTTGGTACAACCCTGGTATTTGTAAGCAAAGAACCCAATCATTCTATTAAAAATGAGTGGGTTCTCTGAAAGGCAGAATGACAGCTGTCCAATGATGTCCATGTCCTCCTGACCCCAATGACCTATGACCATAGCACTTTTCATGACAGAAGGGACTTTGCAGATTTGTTTATAGCTAAGTAACTTTTACTTAAGACCTATTATCAGACTATACAAATAATAAATGTTAAATTTCTAACATTCACTTTTGAAATGGATGAGCCAGCCGTACACCATTTTTCACTAGGAAAGATTTTTAACACTTTTACACTTCTTTTCTGTTAATATCATCTTGGTGGGATATATCAGATTATTTTTTTATTCCCCAGAAAAGTAAGGCTGGCCTGAAATGAAACAGAATAGAACCACATGCAAGGGGCTCTTTTTTCCTGACATTTTTACGCAGAGTGACGGCCTCTGGAGGATGTCCGAGCTCTAACTCCTGGAACTTGTTAACGTGTTACATTACATGGCAGAAAAGGACTCCTGGTAGCTCCTGTTTCTAAACTCAGAGCTATGAGAAAACTAAAAATGCAAGGGTTTCATCTGGATTACACTGATTTTTCTTTTGCTCTTTATATACATTCACAGGATTTTGTTTTTATTGTTGCAAAAGAGAAAAATCACTCATGCAAAACATCGAAAAAAGGCATTTCTTGGCTCATATAACTGAAAAATCCAGTATTATAGCATGCGTTAATCAAAGATACATCCAGGTCCTTGAATAATATCCTTAGGAATCTGTCACCATCCTTTTTCTCTATGTTTTTGGTGTAGTTTTCATTGTTGACTTTATTCTCAAGCTCTCTTTTCAGGATAGCACTAGGTTTATGGTCTACGGGTTTTGAAAACTAGCAGAAAGATTTATTTCTAAAATGCTCCAACAAATGTATCAAATATGGCTGCGGTATAGACCGAATTTCCCAGAAAGCAAAAATTGAAGCAAGGATTAAAGTGCTAACACTTTTGGGGGGAAGGTTCAAACTGAGACAGTAAAAGGTAAGGGAAAACCGAAGGGAGCTACGGATCTGCCCCCTTGGTGGGTGTAAAGCTTTACTATGTTACCCATTTTTCAGAGCCTGCTACAAAGGGTACAGCTACAGTGGTCCCGGGTGCCACACTCACGGGGCACAGGGGTGTTTTCAAGAGGCGTGAGTGGAGAAGCCATATCTGAGACACGACAAGAAAGGGAAAGGAAGTAGAGCCTGAGCATCTCCCATTTCCTATTAGCTGATGTTGCTCTCCCAAAGTCAGCCTGCCTCCAGGGAGCAGGTATTCCCTGGGGGAATCTGGGAAAGTATCCACTGTCTATACCATGCTACCTCTAGAGCTGGAAGAGCCACAAATATGGGCAGCTATTCGCTGAATGGGATTGTGAATGAATGGCCAAATGGATTAACGAAAGTTCCCCTTATGTTGATTTCTACACAAATCAAGTAGGACAGGTCTGGTATTCTGATCACCACGGTTCAATTCAGGTATATGGTCTCTAGTGAAATGTCTTGATAATTCAATCTGGTCGTTTTTGGTTTTGGTTTTTAAAGAGAACAGAGAAAGGAGGGAGAGAGAGAGAAATATCAGTGTGTGGTTGCCTCTCGCATGCCCCTTACTGGGCACGTGGCCTGCAACCCAGGCATGTGCCCTGACTGGGAATTGAACCGGCGACCGTTTGGTTCACAGGTTGCCACTTCAATCCACTGAACCATACCAGCCAGGGCTCTTTTTTTACTTTTTCTTTCTTTTTTTTTTTTTTTAATTAGCCTTTTGCCACAGTTTAAAATAACTTGCACTGGGCTGGAGATACTGAATAAAACTTTTTACCAAGATCTGTATATGATTTATGTGATATTTTAAATTATTTTAAGTATTTCATGCATAATTTATTTAACACTCCAAGCAGCCCCAGGCACAGAGGTAATACAGCTGGTGAGCTGTGTAAAGTTGGGATTCAAACTCTAGCGGTTAGCCGCAGAGATGACTCATTAATCTATACTTCTGCATGGTTCGTGTGGCAAATGCTACCTCATACCCTGTGTTCTCATTAGCTCTGTCTATATCTTATTTCTCCCATATAGGGAGTGAGCTCTTTAAAACTGCAAGGTTTATGTCTAATTCATCTTTGGAGCTTGTTTAATATTCGAGGGTGGCCTACAGAATATTTATTCAACAATATTTTTTCTGGTTGATTAAAGGAATGAATTAATGAAATGAAACAAATGAAAGCCTATTTTAAAAGCTGTGCACTGACACCTTGGCAATATAGAAGTGATTTTTACCCACAGTTTAAGGTGTTGCTTTTTTATTTCTTACGGTCACAAAGAACACATTTCAGTAAGCTCCATTTCTCGGTATCAGCATTTTTCAGTAGTTGGGTATTGTCCATTAAACGTAGTCACATAGGCAGTAAAAATATCTGTGTAGAACATATAATATCTGACTGGATTTTGAAGAGTAGATCTGCCCTTTCAACCTCAGAGCACAGAGTACTTAACTATTTAATTCACCTTTTTCCTCTGTTGACATGTCTTATTGGTGTAAGCAAGGCGCCTTTGATAAACACTTCCCCACCTCTTCCTCAGAAGGAGTAATCTGATAGCTGTCAACATACATTCTCCTCCCAGTACTTACAGCTAATATTTCCATTAGTATAAAAGATTAAGCTAGAGAGGCAACATCAGTAAATGTCAAGGCTGACCCTTCAGGGTGAGTGCTGGTTAAGATTGTAGAGGTCAACGAGCTGAGCTCATTACGACCCAGAGAGGTAAAGTGAGTTGATCAATGTCACCGGCCTCCTAGAGGAATGGCGTGCTATTTCACCGTCTTCCAAACTCTCAACACTAAATTCGTCCCACCCCTAATTACCTGGAATATCTTCTCCTCTCTAGTTGAAGGCCAGTCACTGGTGCATCTCTCCCAGTCCTGCTCCACGCGCACTGCTCGTCTCTCCTGACCTTAGCCAAGGGACAAGGATCCCTTGCTCTAAATACTGTCCCCCTTTTCCTTCCTCTGCATCTCACCGATAAGCTATGGGTACCCCACCCAGTACTGACCATGTGGTAGTAACACAAAAGCCAGAAACTGCTTGCCGGTAAGATGGGTGTACAGTTGCATCACACTAGGAAAGTCATGGAGTCTGCGCTTCTGCTCGATGAGGAGTTCCACTTCCACCTCAGGCTTTGGCATAAATTAGAGAGCCGATGTGTCCCTAATACAGTTGCTAACCTTCTCCCATGGGATCTTTCAACTTCAGTGTCCTCCTTATATGATCCATACTGTTGCATTGAGACATCAGAGAGTTTTTATCACTAACAATAGATACATTCCCTTCATTCTTACGTACATAGACAGAGGCTATGTAGTGACAAGATCTCTTCAGGGCTGGAATACTTCCTTAATAACATGAACAAAATAGCATCTGGGATCAATCTCGTCCCACTGACTTGACTATAGTGATTTAAAGCTTTCATTCTTTGAATTCAAAATCTAATTTTCGGTGCAGTTTCTGTCAGCTGTCTTCACGGATTCTAAATGAGTTTCTGTCATGCCGACAGACTTAGATAAATTGAAACTTAACTAGGGAAAATGTTTTTAAAAAAATCTAGTTCTGAATAAAACAAATGTGATACATATTTTGGTTATGTCCCCTCTAAATTGTCATTGGCTTCTCTGTATCAGTGAACTGATGAGTGTGTGTTATGATCAACTATTTCTGTCACTTACTGTCTGACAATAGATTGTAGGCAAATTGCCAGGCTGACTTAGACTAAATCCATTAAACATTATTCCTTTTCAAGCACACTGACCTGAAGAAAAGACTCAAATTCTTTTTTCAGCATAACCTAAAAAACACTGAGCATTTTAGCTATTATTTCGTCCAAGTGTTCACTGTAATTGGGTGAGTAGTCATTTTACTTGGAAATAAAAAAGCCATTATGATGGCCAAAGGTGGGTGACAAGGCAATATTGTGCTTCTCTTTCACTGGTAGAGAACCAGAACATGAGGAAATTAAGCTAGGAAAGTGGGGACATGTGGGAAGGGGTGGGGGGCTGCGGGGGGAGGGGGAGAGGGAAGGCGGGTAGAGAAGGAGAAAGAGAGCAAGCTCATTCTAAAGGGTTGCATTGTCTCATTTCCACATTTGTAAAGCAATTTACTAGAGAAAAGTATGTCACTTTCCCTCTCCTGAGTCTCAAAATACACAGGAAGTATTCTGGACTCTACTTAGGGATGGGCTCCATTGAGGGATGGGAACCTGTGGGTCCATCCACATCGCACAACTGGTTTCTGGCAGCTGCTACATTAGAATCAGGTCTCTGCACCCACGACTCACGTATTTTCCACATCACCCCTCTCTGCCTTTATACCAGAGGTCCTTAATTAACTCCACCAGATGTTAATTAGATTCTTCTTCCCATGGAACTTCCACGAGAAAGTTTTTGTTGTTGATGCTTTTGAGAATCCTTTCCACCCAACAACCCTGCAATCTTCAAAGACAGCCTTGGGTTGGAGCCCTGACATTGCGGTCCCCACAAGGATGGCCGGCACCGTCCCATGCAGGTTAGGGAGGTATGGCCTTGGTACAATCTAACCTGAAGAGAACTCCTGTTTCCGGGAGAGAAGTGTCACAGGGGCACTCCCAGTTTGAGTGCCCATCAGAAATTTTATTTCTAATATTTCATTGCTATTTGTCCTCGGAAATGCAGTTAAGCAATTTAGGACTTAACGTGTATGTGATTCACTCTAAAATAGGAAGATTACTTCTTTAAGAAGTAAATGAGCTAATGCATGGAAAAGTATGCACAAAAGTCATGCTAATGAGATAATCATCCAGAGAGGGTATCGACGGACACTTCAAATTTTCTTTGCGACGACTAAGGCTCTGGCAGGAATGGGAAGGGTATGACGTAGGATGTCTGCAGCAGATTCTGTTGGTGCCTCAGCCCCGTCTCCCCAGGACTCACCAACCCCATACTTATTAAGCTCCCTGACGCACTCACGTGAGGGCTTTCCCTGGCATGCTCAGCTGATGGCAGGGACACCGGGATCATGCGCAATTTTATCCCCCCTGAGAACACCGCTCAGCCAATGAGAGTCAAAGGGCAATGTTTCCACATTCTTCCCCCCTTGAGTGCCCCGATTCTTTTTTAAGTACAAAGTTTGTCGCCCTGCAATATTTATAATCTTAAAGAAACAGGTTCCAAAGCAGCTGAATAAATCAAACAGAACATTCCTGTGTTTCCTCTCTCTCCCGTGCTCTCCCTTTACAGCCAGCCCGCGTGCAGGCCGCGTGGACATGCCCCATAACTAACCGCAGTAGTTTATGGCTCCACGGAAGGAATGAATGCCGAGGAAATATTAGGAAACTTTCTTCTATAAATCATAATGCTGAACTTAGTGATGTAAATCATGAAGAATCAAAGAGAACAGCCACAGGACCCTCTCCCGTATATTTTTAAATCGTTGATAGGATAAAAGGAGGGGCATATGGAGTAAAAAGATGGAAATTTATTTTCATTCCAGAGACCATAAAATCTTGTTTTCTTTACTTTGTGTTTGCTTCCAGTTGGAACTAATTCACTGCTGTCTCACAGAACATACTATACATCTATGACTAATAAAATACCATTAAAGATCTTCCAGTCTGGTAATCTATTTGCAATGTCTGTTTTAAGTTACTCCAGTACCCTAAGGTCATGGTAGCAAAGGGTGTGTCCTGATGACACACCTGTATTTGTAAATCCGACTTTATCTGCTATACGTTTATCGTGCACACAGCCAGCAGCGTGTGTGCCTGTGCATGCCCACGTTCTGGAACCAGGATGCTTGGGTTTAAGTCCCAGTTCTGCCAGGACGATCTGAGTGACAATGGTGGTCCAGCTACTTAATCTCTCTGTGCCTCAGTTTTCTTGTTTTTTCCTTTAAAAAGGATGACAAGAGTACCTACCCTCAGAGTTATCATAAGAAATCTATCTCCTGGGGCCAACCAAGCACTAATTAGCATTAACATTATTTTAATATGTACACTACCAGCCTGTATTATGCGCCCCTCACCGACGCATGTATATAGATAGGATTCATCCATACTTATTTCTGAACGCTATACGGGTACTCGGATAATTACATGCATATAGTATAATAAGCAGACAATGTAACTTTTGTGATGACACTGACTAATCCTATTAAAAGGCAATCTCTCTCCTCGGGGGCGTTAAATGGCGCCTCCCTGGTTGCTCCATGATAAGTCCAACTCTGAATAATTAAAAGCCCTCTCAGCACCACTTGAAATACATCTTCCAAAGGCATTATTTGATTCTCCCCTTACAGGTCAAGTGTATTTGCTTCCAGTTTCGAATGAAGTCATCAATCCCTTTAAAGGAAATAAAAAAATAATAACAAATAATCCAAAGCCGCCGCGTCAGTTGGAGTCACTTTCATCCTGGCTACCTCTGGGTGGCACGGTTCTCCGCTGACCGGCTTGTGGTCTGAGGTTACGATTCCTTGCACCCTCCAGTTGCTCTCTCCTGGGCTTGGGATATGCAGGTCTCTAACAAAAGGACAAAGGAAAAACTAAACTCCAGCCCCTCTGCCATCTAACTTTTAGTAAAGACTACAAGGATTTCTATTACACAGAATTGAAATAATTGTCTGCTGGGAAGACTATAAAAAAGTGCAGACTAAAAGGACAACAGAAAACTCAAATCCTACCCATGCCTGCCTCTCTGAACTTACTTCTCTTTGCCTTCTCTTCCTCCCAGAATCCGTTTCCCAGACAAGAAAACTGCTGCCAGACCTCAGGTGGTGCCTTTGCTTGAGCGCCCCCTCAGTCTTCTCTTTGCCAAGCTCCCCCCATGAATTCCTTGTCTATTGTAGTAAATTAAAATATGTGCTCCTTGTTGGAAGACTTTTATCCTTGATATAGTTATGACGAG